>PVJI01015357.1:20744-41471 GCA_004026765.1 Micronycteris hirsuta | reverse complement strand
CTCCCCAACGAACTCTCCTATGAGGCCGGGAGTTCCTCTTGCCGCTGCCTCCACCCCGACAGGTGCTCTCACTCTGTGCCGATGGGTTGTGCCCTGCTTTCTCTCCCAGTTTGTCTGCATGCTAATGTGGACCTACCCGATCCACCAGTCTTGGCCCTGCTGGGTCCGGGTAAGCTGGGCGCTGGCCGTGTTTTTGTCAGGCACCCCCATCTCCGTGTGCTGCAGCTCTGCCAGAACCACTCCAAAAACTGTGGTCTTGCCGTCTGCTCACCAGCTCATCATGGGGTTGCCGCGTGCTCTCTCTCTGCCCAGCTCCTCCCGGCTTACCAGTCTGGATCTATGTATCTCCCTTAACTCCTTGATTGTCGGACTTCCTCTCAGTTCACTTTTCTGTCAGATCTGGCTGTTTTTGTTTAAGTAAATTGCTGTTTTTTCCTTGTTTGGTTGTGCGAGGAGGCACATCATGTTCACCCAAGCCTCCATCTTGCCGGAAGTCCTCTTTTTTTTTTTTTTTTAAGCACTCCCTCACTTCCTGTTACTACACAGTGCTACATAGAGGCTTGTCTTGTATTTTCCCTATGCCTATCACAAAACCAATTATTTCTGTTATGGGAGAAACTCCCAGAAACTCGGTTCTTCCTGCCAGTGCAGGAAGGAATGAAACATCAGTGAGTCTATTAACCTGCAAGCACGGTTTATTGGTGATCCGTTCTCAGGGAAGAGAATGGGTCTAGCTAAGGTGGGGGTTGGGGCACTGAAAGGCAAAGAGGTTCAGGGTGAAGCAGATTAAAGGCAGCCAAGGTAGGGGAGGCCAAAGGTGAGGTGGGGTGGCAGGCAAGCATTTCCTTTGTTCTGAGGACTTATATAGTTGGCAGGATGGGGGAGGGTGAAGAAGTTACTCATTGATTGACAGGTAAAGGTGGTTCTAGCTTTCCAGGATGGGGGTGTGAATACCCAAAGGTGTTAATGGGCTTCTTTCTTAGGCACTACGGGCTTTTACCTGCCTTTCAGGCCTCAGAATAAAAGCACAGTTTCAAAGACTTTCTTTCCCAGACAATGGAAAAGACACATAGAATTTCAAGGACTGCTGAGCCAGTGGGTGGGACATGGATCCCCCCTCTTCCCTGCTTGTGTTTCCTCTCTGGCCTCTCTTTCTCCCATCACATTTCTGGGAAGAATCTCCTTTCTTTTGTTAAAGACTGGCATTTAAAAGCCTATATTTGAATCCCCATTATGCTTGTTGATACTGGAGTTTTACTTCTAGGTGGTCTTGTCCACAGAAGTAGGAGGTATATGTTTATATACTTTGTATACATTTGTAATGTAGAGTTATTCTCTACCTATCCATCATAACTATACTAAACTAAACACTGCTGTATGTGGACGTTTCTGACTCTCATCCACAATTTTCAAACAGTGTGCCACAGAATTTTTAAAACAATAACACCTGAGTATTTAGTCATAGGCACAAACCTCTTTCCCTTAGATTGTCTAATACAAAAAATGACAGCAGCCAACACAATAACCGTCTGGTGTGAATGAATCAAAATTATACCTATTTTTTAAATCATATTAAAAAAATTTTTTTTGGTTTGCTGCAGAATTTTAGTAATTAGTTATGTGTGGCATGAGATGGAAAAGGTTGACAATTGCCGCTCTAATTGATTTCACCCTGACTTGTGCTCTTTCTTGTGTGTAACTTCCTTCTCTGGTAGTGAGGACTTTGTTCTCAAGGAATGCCATTCATGAATTTATTGGTGTGACTGGTTTGCAAGTAAATCAGTTCCAGAATTGTTTTTTCTTTAAACATCATTGTATTTTTCCCATTACCATTTAATCCCCTTATACCCTCTACCCCCAACCATCACCACACTGCTGTCCATGTCCTGAGTCCTTTTCCTAAACTTTGGTCAGTCCCTTCACTCCGTAACCTCTCCCTAACTAGCTGGCTTCTGCTCTCCATCCCTGAGCCTGTCTCTTTTTGGCTTCTTTGTTCAGTTTGTTCTTAATCTATGCCCCCAGGAGAATCAACTTTATACTACAGGATAGTATTGTTTATGATTTCTTTTACTTGGAACTTTGCTAAACATATTGTTTTCCAACACTCGTTAGGTGAGCTCATTTCCCCCTCTATTTCCCTTCTGGGAGGTTAACTCACACCTTTGTAGCACATTCAGATTTTTAAAATACTCTGTGTTCACTCCTGGGATTCTCCTGTACTCCTGGCTGATTCCTTCTAATTTGTGTACATTAAATTTCATGCCTTGTTGTACATAGTTCTATGGGTTTTAACAAATGCAGAGTCATGTGTTCACCAGCCCCTTACCATGGAGACTAACTTTACTATTCTAAAGTTTACTCTTTTATCTTTTTTATAGACAACCATTCTCTACTCTTCCCAATCCTTAAAAATCATGGAGCTTTTTTTCATCCCTGTTATGTACATAGAGTCACACAACAAGGAGCCATTAGGTCTTCTTTCTTTCATGTTAAGATCCACTTTAGGTTTGTCCATATTGGGGCACAAATCAATGTTATTGTATTTTATTACTGAACAGGGTTCCACTTTAATGACGTTCTACAGTTTGAAGGGCATCCGGTTGCTTCTGTTTGTCAATTCTTAATGTTAATAACACTTAAAAACATTTGTGTAGAGGTTTATGGTGAAATATGGTCTCACTTTATAATTAACATTCAATTCTTGTTTTGGGCATGAACTGAGAGCTGCTGGAGCAGAATTTTTTGGAAAAAGTATTTTCATCATGTACTTGCCTTTGCATCTTTTATAAAAATTAATTGATTATATATCTGCGAATCATTTCTGTTTGTGTAGAGGTTTACGGTGGAACATATGGTCTCACTTTACAATTAACACTCAATTCTTCTTTTGTGGGTGAACTGACAGCTTCTGGAGCAAATTTTTTTGAGAAAAAAACTTTCGTCATGTACTTGCCTTTGCATCTTTGATAAAAATTAGTTGATTATATATCTGTGAATCATTTCTGGATGCCATAACCTGTTCCATTTGTTCGTGGGTCTGTCTTTTCCCTAATGTTACACTGTCTTCATTACCATATGTTATAGTATGCTGTGAAATGAAATAACTCTAATACTCATGGTTTGTTTTTATTTTTCATAATTATTTTGCTTTAGTTTTGGAATTACATATAAATTTATAATCAGCATGGCAATATTTATACTCAAAAAAGCCTTCATGGGTTTCAATTATGATCCCATGGAGTCTATAAAGCAGCCAACTTGAAGTCTCCCAATCCATGAAAATGGTATATCTTTACATTCATTTATGGAAAATTCTATTCTTTAGTAGGCTATAATTTTTCTTCACTTTTAAGAATATCTTAAATATGCTCAAAGAACTAAACAAAATCTTGGACAAAGAACTAAAAGATATCAGAAAAATTTGGTATCAAAAAATAGGGAATATTAATAGAGACAAAAATTATAAGAAGTAACCAGGTAGAAATCCTGGGGCAAAACCAAGAAGAGATGAGGTAGACATCAGGAAGGCTCAGACTTCCTGATTTTAAGATATTAAAATTAAGATATCTTTTGCCCTGGCTGGTGTAGTTCAGTGGATTGAGCACAGGCTTTGAACCAAAGGGTCACTGGTTCCATTCCCAGTCAGGGCACATGCCTGGGTTGCAGGCCAGGTCCCAGTAGGGGGCCCATGAAAGGCAACCACACATTGATGTTTCTCTCCATGTTTCTCTCCCTCTCTTTCCCCCTCCCTTCCCATCTGTCTAAAAATAAATAAATAAAATCTTTTTTAAAAATTGCCACCCTGGCTGGTGTAGCTCAGCGGATTGAGCACGAGCTGGGAACCAGAGGGTCCCGGTTCGATTCCCAGTCGCGGCACATGCCTCGGTTGCAGGCCAGGTCCCCAGTGAAGGCCATGTGAGGAGCAACCATACATTGCTGTTTCTCTTCCTCTCTGTCTCCCTACCTTCGCCTCTCTCTAAAAAAAATAAATAAATAAATAAAATCTTTTAAAAAATTGATTAAAAAATGATATTAGTATCTTTTGTACTTCACAAAGAAGCTTAATATTCATGATCAGGTTAGGATAGAGTAACAATGTATGAGGTAGATAGAGAGAGCTTTTCATGTTGTGAATTCAGAAAATCAGGGCTGTACAAAGAAGGAAATCTTACCTTTTGTGACAGCATGAGTGGACCTGGAGAGTATTATGCTCATTGAAATAAGCCAGTCAGAGAAAGACGAATACCATATGATCTCACTTATATGTGGGATCCAATGAACAAAATAAACTGATTTACAAGATAGAAATAGGGACGTGTATTCATGAAACAGACTAACAAGTGTTAGAGAAGAGAGGAGAGGGGCACAGAGGACTGGATGAAAGAAGGTGAAGGGATGAGCCAAAGAACATATATGACAAGGTCTTCTAGAAAGTATCCATTCATGTAATATAAAAAATAGAGACATTTCTTGAAAAAGATATAAATTACAAGAAATATTGTACATAGGACAATGACTCCTCAGTCCCCTTTGAAGTAGACACCATGGAACCTCACACAGTTCTCCCAATTGCCAGCAGTTGCCGTGTCTTACTATCCTGCATCTCAACAACAGTCTAATATCTCTTCCCTGTCAAAGGTAAATTTAGTTTTGGGAACAGCCAGAAGTCACAGGTTGCCAAATCTGGGCTGTAGAGGGGCTGAGTCACCTGGGTGATTTCATGTTTCACCGAAAAACTCTGCATGAGACATGATGCATGAGCAGGTGTATTGTCATAATGAAGCTCCAATCACCAGCTGCCCATAGCTAGAGCCTCCTGGAGTCTTCCAAACAGTTTTCACAGAGGAATGTTGAAGCTTAATACATTTGTTACAGGTTTGTTGCTTTACTGGCTCAGTCATTTAGAATGTGAGGGCCACAGACTACACATACTAAATTAAAGGCATCTATTTCCTCCACTGACTAGAACAGTGAAGTCACCATTGTTCATGCATGCACTTTCCAGTCCACTGTCCTTGGCCTCCAGGTTACATTGATGTCCCTGAAAATATTCTCATTATATTAACAATGGCTGGACTTTTTCCAGACAGACCTGATATAGGTAACCTATAGAGACAGACCATGGTGTGGTGATCATTAGAAGGAAGAGGGGGGTGGAGACTTCTGGAGATGGGCAAAGGAGAGAAATGGGGACATCTGTAATAGTGTCAACAATACAAATTTATTAAAGATAATTTTAGTGGTAGGTCTTCTATATAGCACTGTAAAGAGCTCAATGGACCTTTTTTCCAATGAAACAACAATATGGGTAAAAAATATTTTTATAACCCAACAATTTAAAGTTCCTCAAATAGCTCTTCAGAACGAATAGCAAATGGCGAAAAAAATTTCCCAGGAAAGCTACACAAGTTGCTAAGAACCCAGTCAGTAGCAGTCAAGCTCTGACCTGCCCCTTTCCTCCTCTACCCACAGCTGTGTGGTAGACGTTCTACTTCAGAGAAGGGCATCCAAGAAGCCCGGCTGCTCTCTAACTCCAGGTATCAGTGCACAGCTACAGTCCCACCCTAAGAGGGGCAGGACACTGACATCTCATCTTACCCAGGTTCACGTTACACAAACACTCTTCCCATTAGGCCAAACTGAGTGGGTAGGGGCTGCCAATTCTCACCCAGTTCCCATTCGTACTCTTATTCAAATTTTGTGACCCAGTGGCCTCTGCCTCACCTTCCTGTCTAGCAATTCCTCACTGGAAAGGGCAAGACTGGTTACATTTACACAAGACAAAATAGACTTTAACTCAAAAACCATAGAAAGAGACGAAGAAAGACTTCTACAATGATAAAAAGATAAATTCTCCAGAAAGATATAATGATTATAAATACATATGCATCCAATATACCCAACATATGAAATAAACAGTTAACACAATTCCAGTAGAAATAGCAACACAATAATAGTGGAGGATTTTAATATCCCACATTTAATAATGAAAAATCAGTAGAAGATTGATAAAGAAACACTGAATTCCATTCAATTAAATATATACTACCATCTGATCAAGCAAGACACCTATAGAAATTATCTAAGTGAAACGCAAAAAAGACATTACACAGGTATTTAGTAAGTTTACTCAAAATATCCAGATATTGGAACCCGTCCAAATGCCCTCCAGCTGAGAAATGTAGAAACAACCTGTGATATTTATATAATGGAATACTGTTCAGCAATAATAAAAGAGATTTTACTACTGATATATTACAGGTAGGAATATGTTCTAAAAAATTCATTTGCTGGAGTCCTGACCCTCACTACTTCAAAATGTAACCTTCTTTGGCAATAACACTTTTGCTGATTTAATTAGGTAAGATTAAGTCATAATGGTGCAGGCTAATCTTCAGATCCAATATAACCCGTGTCCTTTTAGAAAGGAACAATCTGGGAGGTGACATCAGAGGAATGGTGGTGTGAGAGGTCTCCTTGGCTTCTCTCTTTGAAGTTTCAACACTTTGAACAGATATGATTGAACAAAGGATTCCCTGCTGAACCCAGAAGCACCATGCTAAGTGAAGGAGACCAGACAGAAGAGCTATGCAGACTAGGGTCTTAGTTATAGGACATTCTTGCAAAGACAAAATTATTGGGACACAAAGTGAGTGGCTGGCGCACTGTGTGGGAGAAGGAGTTGATCACCAAGGGAAGCTCAGAGTGTTTGTTTGATAATGGAACTCTTCTAAATGATGATTTTGTTAATGATTCCATGACCATATACATTTGACCAAGCTTGAAGATTTATACACTAAAAACTGTAGATATTATTGCTCTTTGTAAATTACATTGTAATTAAAAAATAGAATAAATAAGCAGTAACAAGTAATATGAAAACATGTACACTCTCATCATATCCAACTCAGTTCCTACAGGTAATTTAGTTGCTTCATTTTTTAGAACTTGGCATGAGAGTTTGATAGAAGTCTTCATGCGAGACATCCCCAAAGAACCACATGTCTCTATGGCTCCTTCTGATTCCTATTAGTTCACCTCTGAAATTCCATAATGACTCAACTTGAAATCGTTTTAAAGGGACCAGACTGTGTGCTAAGGCACCTTGGCTATCATCTACTTCTCTGAATGCTAATCGTTGTTAGTGTGTGCAGGCCTTTCCTCTACCCATGATCTGAAGATTTGCTATAAACCTGCACTGATAGCCAGGGAAAACATCTCAAAATGAATATTATACTGATTGATTTTTAATATGATAATGCCTCTTTCTTTTAAGGAGCTTTCTTAATTTGCTATTTATAAAAAATTTTGTAAACTATAAGAGAGATGTAATTTTAATCTTTATTTTAGAATTAAGGAGAAGACAAGAGACTCCTCCAACGCACAGCAAAAATAGGGGTGGATTCAAGACTTGTGCTCAGTTTTCTGACTTCATGTTGGGGTTTTCCTCCATCTTTACCTGTCTTAGAGATCTTGGAATCTTTTCATCAGTACCTGATAGAGAACATCACCAAGTGTACTTGTATATGTATTGTTCCATGACTTCATTTCAGATTTCAGAAGCATTATTGAGGATTGACTGTCCCTTCCATTGCAGGAGCAAGGTAAGCTTCTACATTTCATACACACTTTTAGTGAGAACTGTGATTTATGCAAAATCTGTGGGGCAGCTATACCTAATGTGAGTTATTTGAACATGCAACCAGATGTTTTGAACATTTTTTCCTAAAACTCTGAATTGAGACTGGGGTTTAAGTGTCAAATCTGCAGTAAGAAGTATAGTGATACTTATGGAATATCATTATGTTTCTTTCCTTAAAAAGATTAGCCAAAGGTAAAGATAATGCTCTTATTGAGCGATTCTTAATTCACCTTTTTTACTATCTCTTGTTCTTTCACTGGAGGTTTAATAAAAGCACAAGAGACTGGAAAACCTTCCTTTAAACACAGAAGTTTTGTGATTGAATCAACATGATCCATTGTAATCTTGTCCCCATCATCTCATCCTTAAAACAATATCACAGACAACATGTACAAATGTTGATGGTGAGGTGGCTAAGAATATAGGCTTTTGATTTGTTCACAGATGAATTTAAAACATGAGTCTTAAACTTTCCTCATAATAGCTGTGTAACTGTACAGCTTTACATAGCTTCTCAAGTCCTCAGTTGTCTTAATGGTCAAAAGGGAATTGTGATATCACCTACCTTACAACATTATTGTGAGGATTAAATGAAAAGTTATGTTAATTTAAATATATATATATATGTACACATACCTAAATATAATTGAATATACCCACAGTTCTTATTATTGTTTACAGAACATAATATATTCTACAAGAGGTTATGGTTGTCAGAGTTTGAGAAACCTAATGACGTTAGGGGTAGGCTTTGACAGTGAAGATATGAGAGTTAGGGCAATGGTGGAGAATAATGACCAGTGCATGATGGGTGTCCTTCTAAAAACCTCAAATTCAGATTAAAAAGATTGAAAACATTGTTTTCACTCAACAACATATTTCTATAAAAAGAGTAAACATTAATCTTACTACCAAAGCAAACCTAGAATCTAAAGGCAGCCAACAGATTAGGAACTTTGAACTCTGATTTATGTGATTCTGCTATGAGATGAGAGTAACGGGAGAAAGAAGGAATTTAAGAAAAAGGGACTATTTCAGGCTAAAATATGGATTTCAGGGAAGAATTAGGAAAATAATGGCTCATGTGGATTTGATGGAGTAGACAGTATTATGGTGAAGCAAGGAATTGGAGAACCTGGAGACACAGAAAATCTCAGTCGTGCCAGGGTGTTAGAAAAGCCAAACTGAAGAGGAAAGATTTAAGACTTTAACCCCATTGTACACTTGAAGACCTGCAGGCCACCACCCGTTTTTCCTAAGCCAACATAAAGACAGTCATACCATCCCATCAGTAATATTATAGCTAGCATTCATCAGATGGTGCCACATCCAGAGTTCTATTGTTTTTTTAATGTACTACCTTATTTAATTCTCACAATAACACTATAAATAAAGTGGGTCTTATTATTGTCTTAATTGTGCAGATGAGTATATAAGGTTAAGGTAAGTTAGGTTAGTATTACTGATTGCTAGGTAGTAAATAGTAGGGCTAACACACACCTGAGCCCAGAGTTCAAGCTCTGTACCAGATGCTTTGCCTTCTCTTCAGAATTGCATCTCCTGGTTGTGTACATTCCAACTGTATAGATCTCTCAGTTACGACACTATGAACCTCTGAGCACTGAGTTTAAACCAAGGGAGATGAGGTGTAAGTGTAAATTGAGTAGAATTTAATTTGATTGAAATACAATTAAGACCATCGGACTTAAAAAAACCACTCAGTGTGCATTCAAGGGTCTGCTTGGATCCAAAACATGGCTTTTCAATAATACGTGTTTGGATGTAAAAAATTACTCAGCCTCTTGTGCGTCCTAATTAAAATGGATATAATAACAAAATAAAAATAATATTCTTAATAGGACATAATGTATATACCTTTAAACTGCCTCGAGTTGTTTCTGACAGGTGAGCAACATGCAGGTATATGCTTTCACTAGGCTTTGGAAATTTGATTGACAGGTACATTCACTCTGGATAAGCCATTCATCGAGTTATTTAATTTTCTGTACCTCAATTTACAAACTTATGAACTTCACAATTACAAAAATATTCCATAAAGTTCCTTCAGATTAAAAAGCATTAAACTTATATATAATTAGTGCACGAAGTTTTATTGTGAAGCCCATATTTTATCTGGAGAATCTGCAAATACAAGTTATTGCTATAATGAAATAACACATGTTATATGTACACTTCTCGATTTAACTTTCTTTATCTCTGTTTCACTGTCCTCCTAGCCACCGAGCATTTTGTGATGCTCCACATTGATGGAGAACACTACGGAAGTGACTGAGTTCATCCTCCTCGGAATAACCAATGATGCAGAGCTGCAGGTCCCCCTCTTTGTCATGTTCACTGTCATCTACCTCATCACATTGATTGGGAATTTGGGAATTATGGTGTTGATTCTCTTGGACTCTCGTCTCCACACTCCCATGTACTTTTTCCTCAGCAACCTGTCTCTGGTGGATTTGTGTTACTCTTCAGCTGTCACTCCTGCTGTCATGGCTGAATTTCTTCTAGGACAGAAGGTCATCATCTCCTACAATGCATGTGCTGCTCAGATGTTCTTTTTTGCAACCTTTGTCGCTGTGGAGAATTACCTCTTGGCCTCAATGGCCTATGACCGCTATGTAGCAGTGTGCAAACCCCTCCATTACACCACCACCATGACAACAGGTCTGTGTGCACGTCTGGTCATAGGTTCCTACGTCTGTGGTTTCCTGAATGCCTCCATCCACACTGGGGACACTTTCAGTCTCTCTTTCTGTGAGTCCAATGTGGTCCATCACTTTTTCTGTGATGTTCCAGCAGTCACGGTTCTCTCTTGCTCTGATAGACATGTTAGTGAGCTGGTTCTTCTTTATGCAGTGAGCTTCAACATCTTTTTTGCACTTCTGGTTATCTTGATTTCCTACATATTCATATTTATCACCATCCTAAAGATGCACTCATCTTCAGGGTATCAGAAGGCTCTGTCCACCTGTGCATCCCACTTCACTGCAGTCTCCATCTTCTATGGAAGTGTCATTTTCATGTACTTAAAGCCCAGCTCCAGCCATTCCATGGACACAGACAAAATTGCCTCTGTGTTCTATACTATGGTCATCCCCATGCTGAACCCCCTGGTCTACAGCCTGAGGAACAAGGAGGTCAAGAGTGCACTCATGAAGGTTGTCTCAAAGGCAAAACTCTCTTTAGGGTTATGATTTGAACATTGTGTGATGCACAATAACCTGGTTTCTTTAAGGCCACAGTAAAATTAAAGTCCCAAAGTAGTCTCCTTGCCTAGTGCAAAGTTTTATGCTTTAAAATAAGAAACATTATGCCCAGAAATGTTCCTGAACAGGAAAGGCTAAGATGTCTTGGGGCTTGCTTATCAAAAACTTTATTAAGGATATTGGTTCATTCACTTATTCTATATGCATTTTTTCTACCACATCAATGCAAATACACTTAAAATAGGTCCATGAAGAAGACCATGAGCAAAGTGCCCCCATGTGCCCCAGGAGGACACCTACATCTTCAAATAGAAATCAATAATGTTGTGCATTTTGCTTCTGGAAATGCTTTGAAATGGTTAATGCTGATATTTCATGTCTACTTTTGTTGATTAAATG
Source organism: Micronycteris hirsuta (assembly GCA_004026765.1). NCBI lineage: Eukaryota > Metazoa > Chordata > Mammalia > Chiroptera > Phyllostomidae > Micronycteris > Micronycteris hirsuta. The sequence continues at coordinate 30,209 of PVJI01015357.1, read as the reverse complement.
ATCTTTTAATACTTCCCCATTCTTTTACCCTACTTCATTCACACTGATTTTCTTCTCATTTTTCAATCTGACAACAACAAACATGTTCCTGCCTCAGGGCTCTTGTATTTACTCTTCCCTGTGTGGAATGTTCCCTTACTCCTCTAAGGTTGGTGCTTAAATGTCACTCTATTATAGATTTCTTTCTTGATCACCTTTGTAAAATAGTCATTGTTTATCTCCATGCACGATACCCTTTCACTCTGAGTTATTCTTTCAAAACAAATTCTCACCCAAGGATTTGTTTTTACTGATATTATAGGGAGAAGAAGGGAATAGAGAGAAACACCCTGACCATGGATTGAACTTGCAACCTAATTATGTGCCCTAACAGGAACTTGAACCTGCAAGTTTTTGGTATAAGGGGTGACACTCTAACCTACTGAGCTACCCGGCTATGGCACTCTGGGTTGTTCTTCGTAGTCCTCATGAGTCATCACCTATTGAATGTTTGCTTGTTCACTTTATTATCTGTTTTCCCCAACTAGAATTTCGAGTCTATGAAAGCTGTGGCTTTATCTGTTTTTTTTTACAGCACGATCCATAGTACCTAAATGAGTTGTCTATTTCATACTCAATCTTTAATAACTGTTAAAAGAATATAAGTATTAAGCTTTGAGTCCAATTGTATCAATATGTTGACTTTTTAAATTATTGGTGATTGTAGTGTGTGATCCATAATATATACTTTCTAGATAGTTGCATAGTGCATTTGAAGAAGCACAGCTCATTTTGTACTTTTCTGTGCATTGTCACTCATTGTGTACACTCTGATATTTGGACACAAAGATTCCTTGGATTCTATAATCAAATGAATCATGTCCTGCAATTTTATAGTTTTGCTTAGAAATGATATCTTGTTACGTGGCAACTGAAACATCAAATAAAATCAGAAGAAAGCATTGAAAATGAGATTATTTAAAGGTTCAGTATCTGACTATATTTGAAAATACTTTGTACATATGAAATGTTACTAACTAAAATGATTCTAAATATCTACATAGAATATAAATATGTCAGTATCTATCAATAATAAAAATATTCAATATTCTAGTTCAGGGATTAAACTTTATACTTTTAATGTTGATTCTTAGGGAGCTCTGTACTGTACAAAACCTACCCACACAAACATGTGCCTTTGTCGAGTTTGTTGTCTGAATAGAGTAAGAGGCTTGAGTAGCTCACTATTTGTAAGATTTGCCTTGGATAAGCTCATATTCTCACGCTGGTGTTTAGGGGGTGAGTAGCATAACAGAAATATTCACGTCTCTCTCTACAGTGATATTTCCCCTCTTGGAACCAGTTTTAATTATTATTTTAAATAATCATGTAACTTTAGGATTATTTTAGAGTTAAAGAAAAAAGTTTAAAACAGTGCAGAGTCAGTGCAACCCTGTGATAGTCTGAATAATAACCTACAGAAGAATCACTCTCAAGCCTGGAACCTTCCACAGTTACCTTCTAGGGCCTGGAAGGACTATGTAGATGTGATTAAAGTAAAGATTTAATCTGGGAGTATCTGTGTGGACCCTAAAGCCACTCCCAGGTAAATCTAAGAGGAAGTCAGGGAGATGGGACCACAGATAAACGATAAAAGAGGAGTGTGCTTTGTGACCTGGAAGTAGAGACAAAGGTGGTGTGACCACAAGCCATGGAATGCCAGCAGGCACCATGAGATGCATGGCTCTTCCAACAAACTGATTTTTGTCCATGGAAAATGATTTTTGATTTATGGATTTCAGTCTCTGAACAAGAAGAGTTTGCACTAATTTGTTACAGCAGCCATAATAATGAACAAAATTCTTCCTTAATATTCCCTACAGGAAATATTTGTACTGCTAAGAAACCAAGATGGACACAGTATGATGTTCAGAACTTCAGATCTTGTTCAGATTTCATTAGTTTTGCCCTAATATCCTATCCTGTGCTTGCATTTAGTTCCTGTGTTTCCTTTATCTCTTCTGGTCTGTGGCAAGGCCTCAGTCTTTCCCTATTTTTGTTGACCATGGTGGTGTTGAGAGTACTAGTCAGGTGTTTCACAGAATGATCTTCAATTGTGATTTTCTGATATTTCCTCAGGATGTGACTGGGATTACAGTTTTCAGAGACTAAAGTGGAATGTTTTTTCATCACGTCATATCAGCAAGATTTGTCTCCTTTCCTCAGTTATTTATTTGCTGAGTCATTTCTTAGTGTTTTCATGTATTTATTTTTCATTACAGAAAATAACCAATACTAGGTTTCGTTTTGGCTCAGATTGTTCCACTTTCACCATTCGTGGCTCTTTCTGTTTGTGTCTCATTGACAGAGCTTCATTTTTTTGCTGTTTCTTTTTTTCTTTTTTAGCACTCCCTCACTTCCTGTTACTACACAGTGCTACATAGAGGCTTGTCTTGTATTTTTTCTACCCCTAAAACAAAATCGACTATTTCTGTTATGGGAGAGACTCCCAGAAACTTGGTTCTTACTGCCAATGAAGTAAGAATGAAAGATCAGTCAGTCTATTAACATGCAAGTAGGGTTTACTGTTGATCCATTCTCTGGGAAGAGAGTGGGCCTAGCTACGGTGGGGGCTGAGGGGCTCAAAGGCATAGGTTAAGGGTGAAGTAGAGTAAAGGCAGCAAAGGTAGGGGTGGCCAAAGGTGAGCCTGAGTGGCAACCATGCATATCCTTTGTTCTGAAGATTTATATAGTTCGTAGGCAGAGGGCTGAGGGAAATTACATATTGATTGACAGGTAAAGGTGGTGCTAGCTTTCCAGGATGGCAGTGTGAATACCCCAAGGTGTTAATGGGCTTCTTCTTAGGCAATATGTGCCCTTTTGAGCCTTTCAGACCTTGGGGTGAAAGCACAGTTTCAAAGAATTTCTTTCCCAGACAATGGAAAAGACACACAGAATTTCAAGGACTGCTGAGCCAGTGGGTGGGACATGGATCCCTCCTCCTCCTCCCTGCTTGTGTTTCCTCTCTGGCCTCTCTTTCTACCATCACATTTCTAGAAGAATCTCCTTTCTTTTATTAAAGATGTAACCGGAAAACTGTCCGGCGTTCGGGCTGACTGTCACTACCAAACCCAATAAACAATGACAGTGATTGAATCTTTATAGGCGCTTTATTCAGATGGCCGGCGATCTGAGAAGATGGCGAGTTTATACCCTAACAAACCGTCTTCTCCTCTCTTTGTCCAGGCCAGCATTTTTATACTAGGGGATAAGCAGCTCAGTAAGAGCTTTGAAGTACAGGGGATTAGATAAGGGCACCGAGGCATTCCTGTCCTGAGCAGTTAGCTGCTCCCAGTGGCAGGTGGTGGTCTGTCTTACAAAAGGCCCAGATGCCTCCAGTTGTCCCCAGGAGGTAATTGTTAGCAGTACCCAGGTGATCGGCCGTTTTCTCAGGAGCGAAGATCGGCCTTATCTGCAGTTTTCTGAAACAAAGGCTTAAACGTAAACATTATTTGCCAGGTTTATAGCTTTTTACCTTGAACTGAAATTTTCCAACTCTAGAGTCCCCTATCAAAGAGTGGCATATAAAAGGCAATATTTGAATCCCAATTATGCTTGTTGATAGTGGAGTTTTACTTCTAGGTGCTCTTGTCCACAGAAGTAGGAGGTATATGTTTATGTACTTTGTATACATTCATAGAGTTATTTCCTACATATCCATCATAACTATATTAAGCTAAACACTACTGTTTACTGATGTTTCTGACTCTCATCCACAATTTTCAAACAGTGTGCCACAGAACTTTTAAAACAAGTAATGCCACCTCTCGGCCTTAACGCCATCTTCTTAGAAACCTCTGCGCCATGGGAGACAAATGGAGGAAGAAGTGAATGGCCAGGCTGAAGCGCCAAAGAAGAAGATGAGGCAGAGGTCCAAGTAAAGTGCTAGCTTGTGTACCCATGGAAGCCACAGGAGCACAAATAGGGAAGACAGAGGCCAGAGACACTGGTACACATTGTTCGACTTCATGCCTGCTATTGAGAACTTTTCATTGGATGTAGAACATACAATCTGATCTCTGCGACCACCTTTCGAGAGACCCATGCTGGCTCTGACAACAACAGTCCCTTTTGGTCCTTTGTCCTGGACATGTGACATTCTGGATTGGTTCCGTTATCATTTGTGGCTGAATGTGTACAATAAATCATCTCTTCTTAGCTGTAGAAAAAGACAACAACAAAAATACAAGTAACACCTGACCATTTAGTCAGAGGCACAAACTTCTTGCCCTTAGATTGTCAAATAAGAAAATGACAGCAGCCAACACAAGAGCCATCTGGTGTGAATGAATTATACCTATTTTTTTAATCACATTAGCAAAAAATATATTTTTTGGTATGCTGCAGAATTTTTGTAATTAGTTATGTGACATGAGATGCAAAAGGTTGACAATCGCTCTGCTCTAATTGATTTCACCCCAATTTGTGCCTTTTCTTATCTATAACTTCCTTCTCTGATAGAAACTTGGTTCTCAAGGATCCCATTCATGAATTTATTAGTGTGACAGGTTTACAGGTAAATCAGTTCCAGATATGCTTTTCATTTAAACTTTATTGTATTTTTCCTGTTACCTTTTAGTCCCCTTATATTCCCTACCCCCAGCAATCACCACACTGCTGTCCATGTCCTTGAGTCCTTTCTCCTAAACTTTGCTCAGTCCCTCCATCCCCTAACCTCCCCCTAACTAGCTGCCATCTGCTCTCCATCCATGAGCCTGTCTCTTTTTGGCTTCTTAGTTCAGTTTGTTCTTAATCTATACCCCCATCAGAATCAACTTTATACTACAGTATAGTATTGTTTATGGTTTCTCTTACTTTTAACTTTCCTAAACATTGTTTTCCAACACTCATTAGGTCAGCTCATTTTTCCCCCTATTTCCCTTCTGCGAGGTAAACTCACACCTTTGTAGCACAATCAGATTTTTAAAATACTCTGTGTTCACTCCTGTGTTTCTTCTGTACTCCTGGCTGATTCTTTCTAATTTGTGTATATTAAATTTCATGTTTTACTGTGTATAGTTCTATGGGTTTTAACAAATGCAGAGTCTTGTGTTCACTGACCGATTACCATGGAAACTAATTTTATCCTAAAATTTCCTTTTTTATCCCTTTTATAGACAACCATTCTCTACTCTTCCCAACCCTTACAAATCATGGAGCTTTTTTTCACCCCCATTGTGTACAGGGAATCACACAACACGGGGCCTTTAGGTCTCGCTTCTTTCATGTTAAAATCCACTTTAGGTTCATCCATATTGGTGCATGAATCAATGTTATTGTATTTTATTAGTGAACAGCGTTTCACTTTAACAATGTTCTACAGTTTGCAAGTGCATCCGGTTGCTTCCGTTTGTCAATTCTTAATCTCAATTACACATAAAAACATTTGTGTAGAGGTTTATGGTGAAATGCGGTCTCACTTTATAAATAACATTCAATTCTTCTTTTGGGCATGTACTGAGAGCTGTTGGAGCAGAATTTTGTGGAAACAATTTTTTTGTCATGTACTTGCCTTTGCATCTTTTATAAAAATTAGTTGATTATATATCTGTGAATCATTTCTGGATGCAATAGCCTGATCCATTTTTTATCAGTCCGTCTGTTTCCTAATGTGACACTGCCTTCATCACCATATGTTATAGTGTGTTTGGAAATGAAATAACTTTAATACTCATATTTTCTTTTTATTTTTCATAATTACTTTGCTTAATAGTTTTGGAATTACATATAAATTTATAATCCGCATGGCAATATTTATCCTCAAATAAACCTTACATGGGTTTCAATTGTGATCCCATGGAGTCTATAAAGCAGCCAACTGGAAGTCTCCTGATCCATGAATATGGTATATCTTTACACTCATTTATCAAAAATTCTATTCTTCAGTAGGCTATAACTTTTCCTCACTTTTAAGACCAATATTTAAATATATTAAAACAACTAAACTAAATCTTGGACAAAGAATGAAAGGAAATCAGGAAAAATTGGTATCAAAAAATAGAGAATATTAATAGAGACAAAAATTATAAGAAGTAATCAGATAGAAATTCTGGAGCAAAATGAAGAAGAGATGAGGTAGACATCAGGAAAGCTCAGATTTCCTGATTTTAAGATACTAGGATCTTTTGTACTTTACAAAGAAGCTTAATATTCATGATCAGGTCAGGATAGAATAACAATCTATGGAGTAGATGGAGAGGGCTTTTCATGTTGTGAATTGAGAAAACCAGGACTGTAAAAAGAAGGAAATCTTACCTTTTGTGACAGCATGAGTGGACCTGGAGAGTATTATGCTCATTGAAATAAGCCAGTCAGAGAAAGACGAACACCATATGATCTCACTTATATGTGGGATCCAATGAACAAATTAAACTGATTTACAAAATGGAAACAGGGGCGTGGGTACATAAAACAGACTAACAAGTGTCAGAGACGAGAGGAGAGGGGCAGAAAGGATGAAAGAAGGTGAAGGGATGAGATAAAGAACATATATGATGAGATTTTCCAGAAATTATCCAGCCATGTCATATGAAAAATAGAGACATTTCTTGAAAAAGATATAAAGTATAAGAAATATTGTACATAGGACAATGATTCCTCAGTCCCTGTCAAAGCAGACACGATGGGACCTCACACAGTTCTCCCAATTTCCAACAGCTGCCCTGTCTTACTATCCTGCATCTCAACAACAGTCTAATATCTCTTCCCTGTCAAAGGTGGACTTAGTTTTGGGAACACCCAGAAGTTGCATGTTGCCAAATCTTGGCTGTAGAGGCACTGAGTCACCTGGGTGATTTCATGTTTCACCAAAAAACTCTGCACGAGACATGGTACATGAGCTTGTGTATTGTCATGATGAGGCTGACAATCATCAGTTGCCCTTAGTTACAGCCCTGTAAGTATTCCAAATAGTTTTCAGGGAGAAATGTTCAAGCTTAATGCCACATTTGATGCAGGTTTGTTGCTTTACTGCCTCAGTCATTTAGAATGTGATGGCCACAGACTACACACACTAACTCGAAGGCATCTACTTCCTCCACTGACTAGCACAGTGAAGTCACCATTGTTCATGCATGCACATTCCAGTCCACTCTCCTTGGCTGCCAGGTTACATCGATGTTCCTCAAACCATTCTTATTATATTAACAATGGCTGGACTTTTTCCAGACAGACCTGATATAGGTAACCTATAGAGACAGACCGTGGTGTGGTGATCATTAGAAGGAAGAGGGGGTTGTAGGCTTGGTGGAGATGGGCAAAGGAGAGAAATGGGGATATCTGTAGTAGTTTCAACAATACAAATTTAAACAAATTTATTAAAGATAATTTTAGTGGTAGGTCTTCTATATACCATTGTAAAGAGCTCAATGGGACTTCTTTCCAGTGAAACCACAACATGGATAAAATATATTTTTATAACCCAACAATTTAAAGTTCCTTGAAATGCTCTTAAGGACTAATAGCAAATGGAGAAGAAATTTCCCAGAAAGCAACGCAAGTTGCTAAGAACCCAGTCAGTAGAATTGAAGCTCTGACCTGCCCCTTTCCTCCTCCACCCACAGCTGTGTGGTAAACGTTCTACTTCAGAGAAGTGCATCCAAGAAGCAGGGCTGCTCTCTAACTCCAGGTATCAGTGCAGAGCTACAGTCCCACCCTAAGAGGGGCAGGACACTGACATCTCATCTTACCCAGGTTCATGTTATACAAACACTATTCCCATTAGGCAAAACTGAGTGGGTAGGGACTGCCAATCCCCACCCAGTTCCCATTCGTACTCTTATTCATTGCCCAAGGTACAGCAAGCTGAGGATTTTGGGACCCAGTGGCCACTGCCTCACCTTCCTGTCCAGCAATTCCTCACTGGAAAGGGCAAGACTGGTCATATTTACAGAAGACAAAATAGACTTTAACTCAAAAACCATCAGAAGAGACAAAGAAAGACTTCTACAATGATAAAAAGATAAATTCCCCAGCAAGATATAATGATTATAAGCCCTGGCTGGTGTAGCTCAGTGGATTGAGCGTGGGCTGGGAACCAAAGGGTCCCGGTTCGATTCCCAGTCAGGGCACATGCCTGGGTTGCGGGCCAGGTCCCGCATGAGGGCCAGCCACATGAGAGGCAACCATACATTGCTATTTCTCTTCCTCTCTTTATCCCTCCCAACCCCTCTCTCTAAAAAATAAATAAATTTAAAAGAAAAATATATAATGATTATAAATGCACATGCATCAAATATGCCCAACATATGATGTAAACAGTTAACACAATTCCAGTGAGAAATAGTAACACAATAATAGTGGAGGATTTCAATATCCCACATTTAATAATGAAAAACCAGATAGAAGACTGTTAAGGAAACACTGAATTCCTTTCAATTAAACATATACTACCATCTGATCAAGCAAGACACTTATAGAAATTATCTAACTGAAATGCAAAAAAGACATTAGATATTTAGTAAGTTTATTCAAAATATCCAGATATCGGAACCCACCCAAATGCCCTAAAACTGAGAAATGTAGAAACAACCTGTGCTATTTATATAATGGAAGACTGTTCAGTAATAATAAAAGAGATTTTACTACTGATATATTATGTATTATTTCCTAAAAAAATTCATTTCTTGGAGTCCTGACCCTCACTACTTCAGAATGTAACCTTGTTTGACAATAAGACTTTTGCTGATTTAACCAGGTAAGATTAAGTCATAATGGAGCAGGCTAATTTACGGATCCAACGTGACCCGTGCCCTTTTAAAAAGGAACAATCTGGGAGATTACATCAGAGGAATGGTGATGTGAGAGGTCTCCTTGGCCTCTCTCTTTCAAGTTTCAACACTTTGAGCAGATATAATTGAACAAAGGATTCCCTGATCAACACACAAACACCATGCTAAGTGAAAGAGGCCAGACAGAAGAGCTATGCAGACTAGGGTGTTACTTATAGGACATTCGTGCAAAGGCAAAATTATTGGAACACAAAAGTGAGTGGCTGGGGCAGTACGTGGGAGAAAGAGTTGATCACCAAGGGAAGCTCAGAGTGTTTCTTTGATAATGGAACTCTTCTATATGATGATTTTGATAATGATTCCATGACCATATATATTTGACCAAACTTGAAGATTTATACACTAAAAACAATAGATATTATTGTTGTCTGTAAATTATACTGTAACTAGAAAATAGAAAAAAATAAGCAGTAACAAGTAATATGAAAACATGTGCACTCATCATAACCAGCTCAGTTCCTACAGGTAATTTAATTGCTTCTTTTTTTAGAACTTGGCATGAGAGTTTGATAGAAGTCTTCACGGGAGACATCCCCAAGGAAACACATGTCTCCATGGCTCCTTGAGATTCCCATGAGTTCGACTCTGCAATTCCAGTATGACTCAACATGAAATCATTTTAAAGGGACCAGACTGT
>PVJI01015357.1:0-20644 GCA_004026765.1 Micronycteris hirsuta | reverse complement strand
ACTCCTCCAAAGCATAGCAAGAATTAATGGTGGATTCAAGAATTGTGCTGTTTTCTGACTTCATGTTGGGGTTTTCCTCCATCTTTAGTTGTCTTAGAGATCTTGGAATCTTTTCACCAGTACCTGATAGAAAACATCACCAAGTGTATATATATATATGTATTGTTCCATGACTACATTTCAGATTTCAGAAGCACTATTCAGGATTGACTGTCCCTTCCATTGCAGGAGCAAGGTAAGCTTCTACATTTCATACACATGTTTAGTGAGAACTGTAATTTATGCAAAATCCATGGGGGAGCTATACCTAATATGAGTTATTTGAGCATGTAACCAGATGTTTTGAACATTTTTTTCTAAACCACTGACTTGAGCCTGGGGTTTAAGTGTCAAATCTGCAGTAAGAAGTATAGCGATACTTATGGAATATCATTATGTTGTTTTCATAAAAAGATTAACCAAAGAAAAAGGTAACACTCTTAATGAGTGAGTCTTAATTAACCTTCTTTACGATCTGTTGTTCTTTAACTGGAGGTTTAATAAAAGCACAAGAGACTGGAAAACCTTCTTTTAAACACAGAAGTTTTGTAATTGAATCAACGTGATCCGTTGTAATCTTTTCCCCATCATCTCATCCTTATGCCAAATTCACAGACACATGTACAAATGTTGATGGTGAGGTGGCTGAGAGTATAGGCTTTTGATTTGGTCACAGATAAATTCAAATTATGAATCTTGAACTTTCTTCATATTAGCTGTGCAATTGTAGAGCTTTACATAGCTTCTCAAGTCCTCGGTTGTCTTAATGGTCAAAAGGGAATTGTAATATCACCTACCTTGCAACATTATTGTGAGGATTAAATGAAAAGTTATGTTAATTTAAATACATATAGGTACACATACCTAAATGTAATTGAATATGCCCATAGTTTTATTATTGTTTGCAGAACTTAATATATTCTACAAGAGGTTATGGTTGTCAGAGTTTGAGAAACCTAATGACGTTAGGGGTAGGCTTTGACAGTGAAGATATGAAAGGGTTAGGGCAATGGTGGAGAATAATGACTAGTGCATGATGGGTGTCCTTCTAAAGACCTCAAATTCAGATTAAAAAGATTGAAAACATTGTTTTCACTCAGGAACATCTTTCTATAAAAAATGTAAACACGAATCTCACTACCAAAGCAAACCTGGAGGCTGAAGGCACACAACAAATTAGGAACTTTGAACCCTGATTTTTGTGATTCTGCTATCAGATGAGAGTAATGGGAGAAAGAATGAGTCTAAGAAAAAGGGACTATTTCAAGCTAAAACATGGATTAAGGAAGAATAAAACAAAATAATGGCTCACGTGGATTTGCTGGAGCAGACAGTACTATGGGTGAAGCAAGGAACTGGAAAAACTGTAGACACAGAAAATCTCAGTGGCACCAGGGTGTGAGAAAAGGCAAACAGAAGAGGAAGGCTTTAAGACCTTAAACCCCTTGCACACTTGAAGACCTGAAGATTACCACCCGTTTTTCCTAAGCCAACATAAAGACAATCATACCATCCTAACAGTAATATTATAGCTAGTACTCATCAGACGGTACCAAATCTAGAGTTTTATTCTTTTTTTAATATACTACCTTCTTTAATTCTCACAATAACACTACAAATAAAGTAGGTCTTATTACAGTCTTAATTTTTCAGATGAGTATATAAGGTTAAGTTAAGTTAGGTTAGTATTACTGATTGCTAAGTAGTAAATAGTAGGGCTAACACACACCTGAGCCCAGAGTCCAAGCTCTGTACCAGATGCTTTGCCTTCTCTTCAGAATTGCATTTCCAGGTTGTGTACATTCCTACCGTAGATTTTTCTCAGTTACCACACTATGAACATCTGAGCACTGAATTTAAAGCAAGGGATATGAGGACTAACTGTACATCAACTTGCTTTAAATACAGTTAAGACCATTGGACTTAGGAACCATTCAGTGTGTTAAGGGTTGCCTTAGATCCAAAGCATGGCTTGTCAATTAATATGTGTTTGGATATAAAATATTACTCAGCCTCTTGTGCATCCTAATTTAACTGGATTTAATAACAAAATAAACATAATTTCTTAAGAGGACATAATGTATTTACTTTTAAAGTGCCTAGAGTTGTTTCTGACAGGTGAGCAACTTGCAAGTATAGGCTTTCACTAGGCTTTGGAAAAGTTGATTGACAGGTATATTCACTCTGGAAAAGCCATTCATTGAAGTATTTAATTTTCTATATCTCAATTTACAAACTTATAAAATTCAAAATTAGGGAAATTTTCCATATAGATCTTTCAGATTTAACAACATGTAAACTATTATAGAACTAATGCACTAAGTTTTGTTATGAAGCCCATATTTGATCTGGAGAATCTGCAAATACAAGTTATTGCTGTAATGAAATGACACATGTTCTATGTACATTTCTCAATTTAAGTTTATCACTGTTTCACGGTTCTCCTAGCCACCGAACATTTTGTGATGCTCCACATTGATGGAGAACACTACGGAAGTGACTGAGTTCATCCTCCTCGGAATAACCAATGACCCAGAGCTGCAGGTCCCCCTCTTTATCATGTTCACTGTCATCTACCTCATCACATTGATTGGGAATTTGGGATTCATGGTTTTGATTCTTTTGGACTCTCATCTCCACACTCCCATGTACTTTTTCCTCAGCAACCTGTCTCTGGTGGATTTGTGTTACTCTTCAACTGTCACTCCTACAGTCATGGCTGGATTTCTTCTAGGACACAAGGTCATCTCCTACAATGCATGCGCTGCTCAGATGTTCTTCTTTTTAGCCTTTGCCACTGTGGAAAATTACCTCTTGACCTCAATGGCCTATGACCGCTATGTAGCAGTGTGCAAACCCCTCCATTACACCACCACCATGACAACAGGTCTGTGTGCACGTCTGGTCATAGGTTCCTATGTCTGGGGGTTCCTGACTGCCTCCATCCTCACTGGGAACACTTTCAGTCTCTCTTTCTGTGAGTCTAACGCAGTCCATCACTTTTTCTGTGATATTCCAGCAGTCATGGTTCTCTCTTGCTCTGATAGACATGTTAATGAATTGGTTCTTCTTTACATAGCGACCTTCAACACCTCTTTTGCGCTTCTGGTTATCTTGATTTCATACGTATTCATATTTATCACCATCCTAAAGATGCACTCATCTTCAGGGTATCAGAAGGCGCTGTCCACCTGTGCATCCCACTTCACTGCAGTCTCCATCTTCTATGGGGCTGTCATCTTCATGTACTTCCAGCCCAGCTCCAGCCATTCCATGGACACAGACAAAATCGCCTCTGTGTTTTACACTATGGTCATTCCCATGCTGAACCCCCTGGTCTACAGCCTGAGGAACAAGGAGGTCAAGAGTGCACTCATGAAGGTTGTCTTAAAGGCAAAACTCTCTTTAGGGTTATGATTTGAACATTGTGCGATGCACATTAGTTTCTTTAAGGCCGCAGTAAAATTAAGGTCCCAAAGTAGTCTCCTTGCCCAGTGCAAAGTCTCCTGCCTTGAAATAAGCAATATTATGCCCAGAAATGTTCTTTACCAGGAAAGGCTAAGATGTCTTGGGGGTCGCTAATCAAAAATCCTTATTAAGGGCCCAGCTGGTGTAGTTCAGTGGATTGAGCGTGGGCTGGGAACCAGGCGGTCCCGGTTCGATTCCCAGTTGGGGCACATGCCTAGGTTGCAGGCCAGGTCCCCAGTGAGGGCCATGTGAGAGGCAACCATACATTGCTCTTTCTCCCTTCCTTCTCCTCTCTCTAAAAATAAATAAATAAAATCTTAAAAAAAAAATCCTTATTAAGGATATTGGTTCATTCACTTATTCTATATGCATTTTTTTCTACCACATCAATGCAAATACACATAAAATAGGGCCACAAAGAAGACCATGGTCAAAATGCACCCATGTGCCCCAGGAGGACACCTACATCTTCAAATAAAACCAACAATATAGTGCATTTTGCTTCTGGAAATGCTTTGAAATGGTTAATGCTGATATTTCATGTCTACTTTCGTTGATTAAAGGATTTTTTATTACTTCCCCATTCTTTTACCCTACTTCATTCACACTGATTTTCTTCTCATTTTTCAATCTGACAACACCAAACATGTTCCTGCCTCAGGGCACTTGTACTTACTCTTCCCTGTGTGGAATGTTCCCTTACTCCACTAATGTTGGTGCTTAAATGTTACTCTATTATACATTTGTTTTGAGGATCTTTGTAAAATAGTCATTGTTCATTTCCATGCACAATACCCTTTCACTCTGAGTTATTCTTTTAAGAAAAGTTCTCACCCAAGGATTTGTTTTTGTTAATATTAGAGGGAAAAGAAGGGAATAGAGAGAAACATCCTGACTGTGGATTAAACTGCAACCTAATATTGCCTTGACTGAACTCCAACCTGCTTGCAATTTTTGGTATAAGGGATGACACTCCAACCTACTGAGCCACCCGACCACGGCACTCTGGATTGTTCTTCATGGCCTTCATGAGTCATCACTTATTGAATGTTTCCTTGTTCACGTTATTAGATCTCTTCCCAAACTAGAATTTTGAATCTATGAAAGCTGTGGCTTTATCTGTGTTGTTTACAGCATGATCCACAGCACCTAAATGAGTGTCTTTTTCATACTCAATTTTCAGTAACTATTTGTTAAAAGAATACAAGTATTAAGCTTTGAGCACAACTGTATCGGTATGTTGACTTTTTAGACTATTGGTGACTGTAGTCTGTGATCCATAACACATACTGTCTAGATATTTGTACAATGCATTTGAAGAAGCACAGCTCATTTTCTACTTTTCTGTGCATTGTCACTCATTGTGTGCATCCCAATGTTTGGACACAAAGATGTCTTGGATCCCATAAGCAAATGAATCATCTGCTACAATTTTTTAGCTTTACTTAGAAATGATATCTCATTAAGTGGCAAATAAATGTCAAATAAAATCAGAAAAAAGCATTGAATATGAGTTTATTTAAAGTTTCAGTATCTGAATATATTTGAAAATACTTTGTACATATGAAATGTAACTAACTAAAATCATTCTAAATATCTACATATAATATAAATATGTCAGTATCTATCAATAATAAAAATATTCAATATTCTAGTTCAGGGATTAAACTTTATGCTTTTAACGTTGATTCTCAGGGAGCTCTGTACTGTACAAAACCTACCCACACAAACATGTGCCGTTGTCAAGTTTGTTGTCTGAATAGAGTAAGAGGCTTCAGTAGCTCACTATTCGTAAGATTTGCCTTGGATAAGCTTATATTCTCACGCTGGTGTTTGGGGGCTGAGTAGCATAACAAAAATATTCACGTCCATCTCTATGGTGATATTTCCCCTCTTGGAACCATTTTTAATTATTATTTTTAAATAATCATGTAATTTTAGGATTATTTTAGAGTTACAGAAAAATGTTTAAAACAGTGCAGGGTCAGTGCAACCCTGCGACAGTCTGAATAATAGCCTGCAAAAGAATCATTCTCAAGCCTGGAACCTTCCACAGTTACCTTCTAGGGCCTGGAAGGACTGTGTAGATGTGATTAAAGTAAAGATTTAATCTGGGAGTATCTGTGTGGACCCTAAAGGCACTCCCAGGTAAACCTAAGAGGAAGTCAGGGAGATGTGACCACAGATAAATGATAAAAGAGGAGTGTGCTTTGTGACCTGGAAGTAGAGACAAAGGTGGTGTGACCACAAACCATGGAATGCCAGCAGCCACCATGAGATGCATGGCTCTTCCAACAACCTGATTTTTGTCCACGGAAAATGATTTTCGATTTATGGATTCCAGTCTGTGAATAAGAAGAGTTTGCACTAATTTGTTACAGCAACCATAAAAATGAACAAAATTCTTCCTAAATATTCCCTACAGGATACATTTGTACTGCTAAGAAACCAAGATGGACACAGTATGATTTTCAAAACATCATATTTTATTCAGATTTCATTAGTTTTGCCCCTAATATCCTATCCTCTGCTTGCATTTAGTTCCTGTGTTTCCTTAATCTCTTCTGGTCTGTGGCAAGGTCTCAGTCTTTCCCTATTTTTGTTGACCATGGTGGTGTTGAGAGTACTAGTCAGGTGTTTCACAGAATGATCTTCAATTGTGATTTTCTGATATTTCCTCAGGATGTGACTGGGATTACAGTTTTCAGAGACTAAAGTGGAATGTGTTTTCATCACATCATACCAGCAAGATTTGTCTCCTTTCCTCAATTATTTATTTGCTGAGTCATTTCTTAGGGTTCTCATGTATTTATTTTTTATTATGGAAAATAACCAATACTTGGGTTAGTTTTGGCTGAGACTGTTCCACTTTCACCATTCATAGGTCTTTCTGTTTGAGTCTCATTGACAGAACTTCATTCCCTCATTTTTTTTTTTTAGCACTCTCTCACTTCCTGTTACTACACAGTGCTACATAGAGGCTTGTCTTGCATTTTCCATACCGCTACCACAAAATCGAGTATTTCTCTCAGGGGAGAAAATCGCAGAAACTGGGTTCTTCCTGCCAATGGAAAAAAAGAATGAAAGATCAGTGAGTCTATTATTGTATGCGGGGAGCTTTTATCGCAAACTAACAGGTGGAGTGGGCCATTTTTGCTAATGTTTTGTGTAAATGGCAACATTCAGTAAAATTATGATAACTTTAGTTTTACATATTTTTTTTCAATGAAACTTTTTGTGATTTACTATAAAATGTATACTGAATTATTTTTCTTAAATTTTAAACAGACAAATACTGGAAAACTCACTGGAAATTGAAATAAAAGTAATAAAATATGTAAAAATTCCGATTTATTGAAAATATTTTGAAAAAAAGTACATAAAATGTGTAAAAAAAGAAAGAATGAAGTTTTCTTTCTTAAACTTCATTGTAAAAAAAGAAGAATGAAGTTTTAGTAGTGTTTTTTGTTGTGTTAATCGTATGTAAAAAAAGAAATAATGAAGTTTTAGTAGTGTTTTTTTGTATGATAATCATTGAAACATAATGAACCATTATCTGTGTTAAAGAGACCCAAATTTTGTCCTTTATAATTCGTATATCTGCATGTCAGCATCCCTTTAGAGCAATACAAAAGTATAAAAATAAACGTTTTTATCCATTACCCGCATTCTACCACTAGTCTACAAAATACGTATTTATACGTGTCCCGCATTCCACCACCAGTCAACGTAAAACGTATAAGTACGTTTCCCGACTACAATGTGTTAACCTGCAAGCAGGATTCATTGGTAATCTATTCTCAGGGAAGAGAGTGGGCATAGCTAAGGTGGGGGGTAGGGGACTGAAAGGTATAATTTCAGTGTGATTCAGAGTAAAGGCAGCCAAGGTAGGGGAGAGTAAAGGTGAGGTGGGGTGGCACCAAGCCTGTCCTTTTTTCTGAGGACTTATCTAGTTGGCAGGATGTGGGAGGGTGAAGAAGTTACTCATTGATTGATAGGTAAAAGTGGTGCTAGCTTTCCAGGATGAACGTGTGAATACCAAAAGGTGTTGATAGGATTCTTCCTTAGGCACTATTGGCCTTTACCTGCCTTTCAGTCCTCAGAATAAAAGCACAGTTTCAAAGACTTTCTTTCCCAGGCAATGGAAAAGACACATAGAATTTCAAGGACTGCTGAGCCAGTGGGTGGGACATGGATCCCCCTCCTCCTTGCTTGTGTTTCCTCTCTGGTCTCTCTTTCTACCATCGCATTTCTGGGAAGAATCTCCTTCCTTTTGTTAAAGACTGGCATTTAAAAGCCTATGTTTGAATCACAGTTATGCTTGTTGATACTGGAGTTTTCCTTCTAGGTGCTCTTGTCCACAGAGTAGGAGGTATATGTTCATGTACTTTGTATGCATTTGTAATGTAGAGTTATTCTCTACCTATCCATCATAACTATATTAAGCTAAACACTACTGTATACTGATGTTTCTGACTTTCACCCACAATTTTCAAACAGTGTGCCACAGGACTTTTGAAACAATAACACCTGAGTATTTAGTCAGAGGCACAAACCTCTTTGCCTCAGATTGTCAAGTAAAAAATGACAGCAGCCAACACAAGAGCCATCTGCCTTAAATGAATCAAAATTATGCATATTTTTTAAATCACATTACTAAAAAAATATTTTTGGTATGCTGCAGAATTTTAGTACTTAGTTTTGTGTGACAAGAAATGGAAAAGATTGAGAATCACTGCTCTAATTGATTTCACCCCAATGTTTGCCTTTTCTTACCTGTAACTTCCTGCTCTGATAGTGAGAGACTTGGTTCTCAAAGAATCCCATTCATAAATTTATTGGTGTGAATGATTTGCAGGTAAATCAGTTCCAGAATTGTTTTTCATTTAAACTTTATTATATTTCTTCCTTTACCATTTAGTCCCCTAACACCCGCTACCCCCAGTAATCACCACACTGCTGTCCATGTCTTTGAGTCCTTTGAGTCCTATACCCCTATGAGAATCAACTTTATACTACAGTATAGTATTGTTTATGGGTTTTTGTACTTTTAACTTTCCTAAACATATTGTTTTCCAACACTCATTAGGTCAGCTCATTTTTCCCCCTATTTCCCTTCTGGGAGGTGAACTCCCCACTTGTAGCACAATCAGAATTTTAAAATACTCTGTGTTCACTCCTGGCATTCTCCTGTACTCCTGGATGATTCTTTCTAATTTGTGTACATTAAATTTCATGCTTTACTGTGTATAGTTCTATGGATTTTAACAAATGCAGAGTCATGTGTTCACCTGCCCATTATCACAGAGATTAATTTTATTATTCTAAAATTTCCTTTATTATCCCTTTTATAGACAACCATTCTCTATTCTTCCCAACGCTTAGAAATCATTGAGCTTTTTTTCATCCTCGTTATGTACATAGAATCACAGAACAAGGAGCCTTTAAGTCTTTCTTCTTTCATGTTAAAGTCCACTTTAAGTTCATCTATATTGTTGTACAAATCAACATTATTGTATTTTATTACTGAACAGTGTTCCACTCTAATGACACTCTACAGTTTGCAAGTGCATCTGGTTGCTTCTGTTTGTCAATTCTTAATCTCAATAACATATGAAAACATTTGTGTAGAGGTTTATAGTGAAATATGGTCTCACTTTACATTTAACATTCAATTCTTCTTTTGTGCATGAACTGACAGCTGTTCGAGCAAAATTTTTTGAAAAAAATTTTTCGTCTTATAATTCCTTTGCATCCTTTATAAAAATTATTTGCTTATGTATCTGTGAATCATTTCTGGATATCATAACCTGTCCCATTTATTTGTGGGTCTGTCTTTTCCCTAATGGTATACTTTCATTACCATATGTTATAGTAAGTTGTGAATTGAAATAATTTTAATACTCATACTTTGCTTTTATTTTTATAATTATTTTGCTTTAGTTTTGGAATTACATAGAAATTTATAATCAGCATGTCAGTATTTATCCTCAAAAAAGCATTACATGGGGTTCAATTGTGATCCCATGGAGTCTATAAAGCAGCCAACTGGAAGTCTCCTGATCCATGAATATGGTATATCTTTACACTCATTTATCAAAAATTCTAGTCTTCAGTAGACTATAATTTTTCCTTGCTTTTAAGACAAATATCTTAAATATACTCAAAGAACTAAATGAAATCTTGGACAAAAACTAAAGGAAATAAGGAAAATTTGGTATCAAAAAGTAGAGAATAAAAATAGTGATAAAAATTATAAGAAATAATCAGGTAGAAATCATGGGGCACAACCAAGAAGAGATGAGATGGACATCAGGAAGGCTCCGATTTCCTGATTTTAAGATACTAGGATCTTTTGTACTTTACAAAGAAGCTTAATATTCATGATCAGGTTACAATAGAATAATGATCGATGGCGTAGATCGAGAGGAATTTTCATGTTGTGAATTCAGAAAACCAGCGCTGTAAAAAGAAGGAAATCTTACCTTTTGTGACAGTATGAGTGGATCTGGAGAGTATTATGTTCATTGAAATAAGCTAGTCAGAGAAAGACGAACACCATATGATCTCATTTATACGTGGGATCCAATGAACAAATTAAACTGATTCACAAAATAGAAATGGAAATGGATACCTGGAATAGACTAAAAACTGTCAGAGAAGAGAGGAGAGGGCAGAGGGAACTGGATGAAAGAAGGTGAAGGAATGAGCCAAAGAACATAAATGACAAGGTCTTCCAGAAAGTATCCAGCTATGTAATATGAAAAATGGAGACATTTATTGAAAAAGATATAATGTACAAGAAATATTGTACATAGGACAAGGATTCCTCAGTCCATCTCAAAGCAGACACCCTGGAACTTCACACAGTTCTCCCAATTGCCAGCAGCTGCCCTGTCTTACTATCCTGCATCTCAACAACAGTCTAATATCTCTTTCCTCTCAAAGGTGAATTTAGTTTTGGGGACAGCCAGAAGTCACAGGTTGCCAAATCTGGGCTGTAGAGGGTCTGAGTCACCTGGGTGATTTCATGTTTCATAAAAAAACTCTGCATGAGATATGGTGCATTAACAGGTGCACTGTCATGATGAATCTGCCAATCACCAATTGCCCATAGCTACAGCCTCCTGAGTCTTCCAAATAGTTTTCACAGAGGAATGTTCAAGCTAAATGCAATATTTGATGTGGATTTGTTGCTTTACTGGCTCAGTCATTTTGAATGTGATGGCCACAGACTACACACACTCACTCAAAGGCATCTAATTCCTGCACTGACTAGCACAGTGAAGTCACCACTGTTCATTCATGCACATTCCAGTCCACTCTCCTTGGCTGCCGGGTTACATCGATGTCAGTGAAAACATTCTCATTATATTAACAATGGCTGGACTTTTTCTGGACAGACCTCAGATGGGTAACCTATAGAGACAGACCATGGTGTGGTGATCATTAGAAGGAAGAGGGGTTGTAGGTTGAATGGAGATGGGCAAAGGAGAGAAATGGGGACATCTATAATAGTGTCAACAATACAAATTTAAGAAAAATTATTAAAGATAATTTTAGTGGTAGGTCTTCTATATAGCATTGTAAAGAGCTCAATGGGCCTTCTTTCCAGTGAAACAACATGGGTAAAAAAACACTTTTATAACTGGACATTTTAAAATTCCTTGAAATTGTCTTAAGGACCAAATGGAGAAAGAATTTCCCTGGAAAGCTACGCAAGTTGCTAAGAACCCAGTCAGTAGCAGTCAAGCTCTGACCTGCCCCTTTCCTCCTCTACCCACAGCGGTGTGGTAGATGTTCTACTTCAGAGAAGGGCATCCAAGAAGCAGGGCTGCTCTCTAACTCCAGGTATCCATGCAGAGCTACAGTCCTACCCTAAGAAGGGCAGGACACTGACTTCGCATCTTACCCAGGTTCATGTTATACAAACACTATTCCCATTAGGCAAAACTGAGTGGGTAGGGGCTGCCAATCCCCACCCAGTTCCCATTCGTACTCTTATTCATTGCCCAAGGTATAGCAGGCTGAGAATTTTGAGACTGAGTGGCCACAGCCTCACCTTCCTGTCCAGAAATTACTCACTGAAAGGGCAAGAGTGGTCATATTTACAGAAGACAAAATAGACTTTAACTCAAAAACCATACGAAGAGTCAAAGAAAGACTTCTACAGTGATAAAAAGGTAAATTCTCCAGAAATATATAATGATTATAAATACATATGCATCGAATATGCCCAACATATGAAATAAACAGTTAACACAATTCCAGTGAGAAATAGTAACATAGTAATAGTGGAAGATTTCAATATCCCACATTTAATAATGAAAAACCAGATAGAAGTTTGATAAGGAAACACTGAATTCCATTCAATTAAACATATACTACCATCTGATCAAGCAAGACACTTATAGAAATTATCTAGTGAAACACAAAAAAGACATTAGACATATATTTAGTAAGTTTATTCAAAATATCCAGATATTGGAACGCACTCTAACGCCCTTCAACTGAGAAATGTAGAAACAACCTGTGCTATTTATATAAGGGAAGACTGCTCAGCAATCATAAAAGACATTTTGCTACTGATATACTATGTATTATTTCCTAAAAAAAATATTTGTTGGTGTCCTGACCCTCAGTACTTCAGAATGTACCTTGCTTGGAGATAAGATTTTTGCTGATTTAATTAGGTACGTTTAAATCGTAATGGAGCAGGTTAATCTTGGGATCCAGTATGACTCGTGTCCTTTTAAAAAGGAACAATCTGGGAAGTGACATCAGAGGAATGGTGGTGTGAGAGGTCTCCTTGGCCTCTCTCTTTCAAGTTTCAACACTTTGAGCAGATATAATTGAACAAAGGATTCCCTGCTCAATACACAAACACCATGCTAAGTGAAAGAGGCCAGACAGAAAAGCTATGCAGACTAGGGTTTTAGTTATAGGACATTCGTGCAAAGGCAAAATTATTGGGACACAAAAGTGAGTGGCTGGGGCAGTATGTGGGAGAAGGTGTTGATCACCAAGGGAAGTTCAGAGTGTTTGTTTGATAATGGAACTCTTCTATATGATGATTTTGATAATGATTCCATGACCATATACATTTGACCAAACTTGAATTTATACACTAAAAACTATAGATATTATTGGTGTTTGTAAAATATACTGTAACTACAAAGTAGAAAAAATGAGAAGTAACAAGTAATATGAAAACATGTGCACTCTCATCATATCCAGCTCAGTTCCTACAGGTAATTTAATTGCTTCTTTTTTGAGAACTTGGCATGAGAGTTTCATAGAAGTCTTCATGGGAGACATCCCCAAAGAACCATATGTCTCTATGGTTCCTTCTGATTCCCATGAGTTCGCCTCTGCAATTCCAACATGACTCAACATGAAATCGTTTTTAAGTGACCAGACTGTGTGCTAAGGCGCCTTGGCTATCACTTGCTGCTCTGAATGCTAATCGTTGTTAGTGTGTGCAGGTCTTTCCTCTACCCATGATCTGAGGATTAGCTATAAGCCTACACTGGTAGGCAGGGAAAACATCTCAAGATGAATATTGTATTGATTGATTTTTAAAATGATAACCACTCTTTGTTTTAAAGAGCTTTCTTAATTTGCT
Organism: Micronycteris hirsuta; assembly: GCA_004026765.1. Lineage (NCBI taxonomy): Eukaryota > Metazoa > Chordata > Mammalia > Chiroptera > Phyllostomidae > Micronycteris > Micronycteris hirsuta. The sequence continues at coordinate 7,512 of PVJI01015357.1, read as the reverse complement.
GTTTTCAAACAATTCTGTAAATTATAGAGCGAGGTAATTTTATTGTTTATTTTAGAATTAAGGAGAAGAAGAGAGACTCTTCCAAAGCACAGCAAGAATTAGTGGTAGATTAAAGACTTGTGCTCAGTTTTCTGATTTCATGTTGGGGTTTTCCTCCATCTTTACTTGTCTTAGAGACCCTGGAATCTTTTCACAAGTACCTGATAGAGAACATCACCAAGTGTATATATATATGTATTGTTACATGACTACATTTCAGATTTCAGAAGCAGTATTGAGGATTGACTGTCCCTTCCATTGCAGGAGCAAGGTAAGTTTCTACATTTCATACACATGTCTAGTGAGAACTGTAATTTATGCAAAATCCATGGGGGAACAATACCTAATGTGAGTTATTCAAGCATGTGACCAGATGTTTTGAACATTTTTTCTAAAACACTGAATTGAGACTGGGGTTTAAGTGTCAAAACATCAGTAAGAAGTATAGTGATATTTATGGAATATTATTATGTTGCTTTCCTAAAAAGATTAGCCAAAGAAAAAGGTAACATTCTTATTGAGTGATTCTTAATTCACCTTTTTTACTATCTTTTGTTCTTTCACTGGAGGTTTAATAAAAACACAAGAGACTAGAAAACCTTCCTTAAAGCACAGAAGTTTTGTAATTGAATCAGCGTGATCCATTGTAATCTTTTCCCCATCATCTCATCCTTATTCCAATATCACAGACACATGTACAAATGTGGATGGTGAGGTGGCTGAGAGTAGAGGCTTTTGATTTGTTCACAGATGAATTCAAATCATGAATCCTGAACTTTCCTCATATTAACTGTGCAATTGTAGAGCTTTACATAGCTTCTCAAGTCCTCAGTTGTCTTAATGGTCAAGAGGGAATTGTAACATCACCTACCTTACAACATTATTGTGAGGATAAATGAAAAGTTATGTTAATTTAAATACATATATGTACACATACCTAAACATAATTGAATATACCCATAGTTTTATTATTGTTTGCAGAACATAATATATTCTACAAGAGGTTATGGTTGTCAGAGTTTGACAAACCTAATGACGTTAGGAGCAGGCGTGGACAGTGAAGATATGAAAGGGTTAGGGCAATGGTGGAGAATAATGACTAGTGCATGATGGGTGTCCTTCTAAATACCTCAAGTTTAGATTAAAAAGATTGAAAACATTGTTTTCACTCAACAACATATTTCTATAAAAAGTGTAAACATGAATCGACCTACCAAAGCAAACCTGGAGGCTGAAGGCAGCCAACAAATTAGGAACTTTGAACCCTGATTTTTGTGATTCTGCTATGAGATGAGAGTAATGGGAGAAAGAATGAGTTTGAGAAAAAGGGACTATTTCAAGCTAAAACATGGATTTCAAGGAAGAAGGAAGCAAAATAATGGCTCATGTGGAATTGCTGAAGCAGACTGTACTATGGGTGAAGCAAGGAACTGGAGAAACTGGAGACACAGAAAATCTCAGCGGTGACAGAGTGTGAGAAAAGGCAAACAGAAGAGGAAGGCTTCAAGACTCTAAACCCCTTGCACACTTGAAGACCTGCAGGCCACCACCCGTTTTTCTGAAATCAACATAAAGACAATCATACCACACTAACAGTAATATTATAGCTAGCATTCATCAGATGGTGCCTAATCCAGAGTTCTATTGTTTTTTAATATACAACCTTAATTATACCTCACAATAACACCATAAATAAAGTATGTCTTATTACTGTCTTAATTTTGCAGATGAGTATATAAGGTTCAGGTAAGTTAGGTTAGGATTACTGATTGCTAGGTAGTAAATAGTAGGGCTAACACACACCTGAGCCCAGAATCCAAGCTCTGTACTAGATGCTTTGCCTTCTCTTCAGAATTGCATCTCCTGGTTATGTACGTTCCTACCGTATAGATCCCTAAGTTACCAACTATGAAACTATGAGCACTGAGTTTAAATCAAGGGAGATGAGGAGTAACTGTAAATTGAGTTGAATTTAATTAAAATACGATTAAGACCATCAGACTTATGAACCACTCAGGATGGATTCAAGGGTCAGCTTGGATGCAATCCATGGCTTGTCAATTAATACATGCTTAAATATAAAAAATTACTCAGCCTCTTCTGCATCCTAATTTAAATGAATGTAATAACAAAATAAACATAATATTCTTAAAAGGATATAATGTATTTACTTTTAAGGTGCCTCAAGTTGTTTCTAACAGGTGAGCAACTTGCAGGTATATGCTTTCACTAGGCTTTGGGAAAGTTGATTGACAGGTACATTCACTCTGAATAAGCCATTCATCGAGTTATTTAATTTTCTATACCTCAATTTACAAACTTATGAACTTGAAAATTATGGAAATTTTCCATAAAAATCCTTCAGATTCAACCACATGTAATCTATTATATAAATGCACTAAGTTTTGTTATGAAGCCCATATTTTATCTGGAGAATCTGCAAATACAAGTTATTGCTATAATGAAATAACACATGTTCTATGTACACTTCTTGATTTAAGTTTCTTTATCTGTGTTTCACTGTTCTCCCAGCCAGTGAGTATTTTGTGATTGTCCACATTGATGGAGAACACTACGGAAGAGACTGAGTTCATCCTCCTTGGACTAACCAATGACCCAGAGCTGCAGGTCCCCCTCTTTGTCATGTTCACTGTCATCTATCTCATCACATTGATTGGGAATTTGGGAATTATGGTTTTGGTTCTCTTGGACTCTCGTCTCCACACTCCCATGTACTTTTTCCTCAGTAACCTGTCTCTTGTGGATTTGTGTTACTCTTCAACTGTCACTCCTACAGTCATGGCTGAATTTCTTCTAGGACACAAGGTCATCTCCTACAATGCATGTGCTGCTCAGATGTTCTTTTTTGCAACCTTTGTCACTGTGGAGAATTACCTCTTGGCCTCAATGGCCTATGACCGCTATGTAGCAGTGTGCAAACCCCTCCATTACAGCACCACCATGACAACAGGTCTGTGTGCACGTCTGGTCATAGGTTCCTACGTCTGTGGTTTCCTGAATGCCTCCATCCACACTGGGGACACTTTCAGTCTCTCTTTCTGTGAGTCCAATGTTGTCCATCACTTTTTCTGTGATGTTCCAGCAGTCACAGTTCTCTCTTGCTCTGATAGACATGTTAGTGAGCTGGTTCTTCTTTATGTAGCAAGCTTCCACATATCTTTTGCACTTCTGGTTATCTTGATTTCCTACATATTCATATTCATCACCATTCTAAAGATGCACTCATCTTCAGGGTATCAGAGGGCTCTGTCCACCTGTGCATCCCACTTCACTGCAGTCTCCATCTTCTATGGGGCTCTCATCTTCATGTACATACAGCCCAGCTCTAACCATTCCATGGACACAGACAAAATCGCCTCTGTGTTCTACACTATGGTCATCCCCATGCTGAACCCCCTGGTCTACAGCCTGAGGAACAAGGAGGTCAAGAGTGCACTCATGAAGGTTGTCTTAAGGACAAAACTGTCTTTAGGATTATGATTTGAAAATTGTGTGATGCACAGTAACCTAGTTTCATTAAGGCCACAGTAAAATTAAGGTCCCAAAGTAGTCTTCTTGTCCAGTCCAAAGTGTCCTGCTTTAAAATAAGAAACATTATGCCCAGAAATATTCCTGACCTGGAAAGGCTAAGATGTCTTGGGGCTTGCTTATCAAAAACCTTATTAAGGATATTGGTTCATTCACTTATTCTACATGCATTTTCTTCTACACATCAATGCAAACACACATAAAAAAGGGCCACAAAAAAGACCACGAGTAAAGGCACCCATGTGCCCCAGGAGGACACCTACATCTTCAAATAGAAACCAATAATATTGTACATTTTGTTTCTGGAAATGCTTTGAAATGGTTAATGCTGATTTTTTATGTCTACTTTTGTTGATTTAAGTGATCTTTTTATTACTTCCCCATTGTTTTACCCTACTTCATTCACACTGATTTTCTTTCATTTTTCACTCTGACAACACCAAATATGTTCCTGCCTCAGGGCACTTGTACTTACTCTTCCCTGTGTGGAATGTTCCCTTAGTCCCCTAAGATTGGTGCTTAAATGTCACTCTATTACAGATTTCTTTCTTGATCACCTTTGTAAAATAGTCATTGTTTATTTCCATGCACAATATCCTTTCACTCTGAGTTATTCTTTTAAAAAAATTTCTTACCCTAGACTTTGTTTTTATTGATATTAGAGTCAGAAGGGAATAGAGAGAAACACCCTGACCAGGGATTGAACCCGCAACCTAAATATGTGCCCTGACAGGAACTTGAACTTGCAAGTTTTTGGTATAAGGGGTGACACTCTCACCTACTGAGCAACTCAACCAAGGCACTCTGGGTTGTTCTTCATGGTCCTCATGAGTCATCACGTATTGAATGTTTGCTTGTTCATGTTATTTGATCTCTTCCCCAGCTAGAATTTTGAGCCTATGAAAGGTGTGGTTTTATCTGTGCTGTTTACAACATGATACACTGCACCTACATGAGTGTCTATTTCATATTCAATCTTCAGTAACTGTTTGTTAAAAGAATACAAGTATTAAGCTTTGAGTCCAACTGTATCCGTATGTTGAATTTTTAAACTATTGGTGATTGTAGTATATCATCCATAACATATACTTTCTAGATAGTTGCATAGTGCATTTGAAGAAGCACAGCTTGTTTTCTACTTTTCTGTGCATTGTCACTCATGTGTGCAGCCCAGTATTTGGACACAAAGATTTCTGTGATCCCATGAGCAAATGAATCATCTGCAACAATTTTATAGTTTTACTTAGCAATGATGTCTCATTAAGTGGCAACTAAATTGTCAAATAAAATCAGAAAAAGGCATTGAATATGATATTATTTAAATGTTCAGTGTTGCAGGCCAGCCTACATCTGGTCCACGAACGCTGATTTGTGGAGAACCAGACCCATTTCATGGCACAGTCAGAATGGGTAGGATGTCTCTGCACAGTGGAAGGCGACTTTTGGGCATTTCTCTCAAAGTCTAGCCTATGGCTTGCATGCTTTGGCTGTGACCTGCAAAAACAAAGGCTTCTAACTTCCTAGTCAATTCCCCACACATGAAAGGGTTAAGGAGAGGATTAGCCATTAAGCAAGCCAGCCACCTGAACACTGAAAGAAAAGCAGTTTGCTGCCTGGCTGGTGTAGCTCAGTGGATTGAGCGCGGGCTGGGAACCAAAGGGTCCCGGTTCGATTCCCAGTCAGGGCACATGCCTGGGTTGCGGGCCAGGCCCCCAGTGAGGGCCATGTGGGAGGCAACCATACATTGCTGTTTCTCTCCTTCTCTTTATCCCTCCTTTCCCCTCTCTCTAAAAATAAATAAATAAAATCTAAAAAACAGTTTACTAATTGATGAGAGAAGCCTGGGAGAACAGCCTGACCACCTACGGTCGGTGGTCTGTTTACTCCCTGAGATCAGCTAATGGATGGGAATGCCTCAGCCTGCATTCCATCATATTCCATAAACATCTAGTAAGAACTAACCTCTCAAGAATCTAAAAGTTATAGTTAGTGCTAATATTATTCTTAGTTCCTTATCAGAATACCCATTTGTTTAACATGAGTAGCATTAATAGTCTTTTTTAATTACTCAGTGTGTCAGCCTTTAATAATTTGTGACTAAGCAGCTGTTCCTTACTGATTGGGGAAATTGTATGTCTGTTTTCATCACTGGTTGTAAAACAAAGGAACCTCTTCTATAAAATAAAGAAAAATTCTTTTGTCATCATCAGTGTGGGCCCAGGGACCTGGGAGTAAGCTCAGTCCCTGTGGCTTGCATTGACCACTGGCACGCCAATGAAGAAGAGGGTGTTCGGATTTCCTTCATTTCTCGCCTTGCCATTCCCCCTTCAGGATTTCTGAGAGTTGCAGAGGTATGGTCCTCTGCAGTTCAGTATCTGATGATATTTGAAAATACTTTGTGCAAATGATATGTAACTAACTAAAATGATTCTAAATATCTACATAGAATATAAATATGTCAGTATCTATCAATAATAAAAATATTCAATATTCTAGTTCAGGGATTAAACTTTATGCTTTTAATGTTGATTCTCAGGGAGCTCTGTACTGTACAAAACCTACCCACACAAATATGTGCCTTTGTCGAGTTTGTTGTCTGAATAGAGAAAGAGGCTTGAGTAGCTCACTATTTGTAAGATTTGCCTTGGATAAGCTCATATTCTCACGCTGGTGTTTAGGGGGTGAGTAGCATAACACTAATATTCATGTCTATCTCTATGGTGATATTTCCCCTCTTGGAACCATTTTTAATTATTATTTTAAATAATCATGTAATTTTAGGATTATTTTAGAGTTACAGAAAAAAGTTTAAAACAGTGCAGGGTCAGTGCAACCCTGCGACAGTCTGAATAATAACCTGCAGAAGAATCACTCTCAAGCCTGGAACCTGCCAGATTTAACTTCTAGGGCCTGAAAGGACTGTGTAGATGTGATTAAAGTAAGGATTTAATCTGGGAGTATCTGTGTGGACCCTAAAGGCACTCCCAGGTAAACCCAAGAGGAAGTCAGGGAGATGTGAGCACAGATAAACCATAAAAGAGGAGTGTGCTTTGTGACCTGGAAGTAGAGACAAAGGTGGTGTGACCACAAGCCATGGAATGCCAGCAGCCACCATGAGATGCATGGCTCTTCCAACAAACTGGTTTTTGTCCAGGGAAAATGATTTTCGATTTATGGATTCTAGTCTGTGAATAAGAAGAGTTTATACTAATTTGTTACAGCAGCCATAAAAATGAACAAAATTCTTCCTTAATATTCCCTAAATGATGTATTTACACTGCTAAGAAACCAAGATGGACACAGTCTGATTTTTGAACCTTCAGATCTTGTTCAGATTTCATTAGTTTTGTTCCTAATATCCTATCCTCTGCTTGCGTTTAGTTCCTGTGTTTCCTTAATCTCTTCTGGTCTGTGGCAAGGCCTCAGTCTTTCCCTAATTTTGTTGACCATGGTGGTGTTGAGAGTACTAGTCAGGTGTTTCACAGAATGTTCTTCAATTGTGATTTTCTGATATTTCCTCAGGATGTGACTGGGATTACAGTTTTCAGAGACTAAAGTGAAACGTTTTTTCATCACATTGTTACAGAGCAAGGGCCGGGGACACCCAACGATACCCCAACCCTGCTCCAGGCTCGTTATGCTCACTGCCAACGGAAAGACGTCTCTCAATGCCAGAGACTTGTGAAAAGGAGAAGAATTATTTATTTACAAGTTATATAGGCTTGGAGTAATGACTTAAGGTCTCCTTTAAAATACTAAAGTTCTCTAGAATACCCACAAACACACAATCCTTCCTTCTCCCCTTTGCCCAGTCCAGGGTACCGTAGGAAAAGAAGTAGAAGTCCGTGATTCAAACAGATCCTCAGTTCTGACACCATCTGCTGTGTCGCCACTGCGCTCTCCAGTTCATCCAAAACCCTGTGG
>PVJI01015356.1:0-41395 GCA_004026765.1 Micronycteris hirsuta | reverse complement strand
ATGCTCTCCAGTTCCATCCATGCTGTTGCAAAAGGTATAAGCTCCTTCTTCCTCTCTGCTGCGTAGAATTCCATTGTGTAAATGTACCATAGTTTCTTGATCCATTCATTTGTAGATGGGCACCTAGGTTGTTTCCAGCACTTAGCTATTGTGAATTGTGCTGCTATGAACATAGGAGTGCAAAGGTTCTTTTGAATTGTTTTTCAGGATTCTTAGGGTATAATCCCAGTAGTGGAATTGCTGGGTCGAAAGGCAGTTCCATTTTCATTTTTCTGAGGAAGATCCATACTGTTTTCCACAGTGGCTGCACCAGTCTGCTGTGGCTCTGTACTTTTCTTGAGAACAACTTGGTAATATAAATTTTTAAAAATCCTTGAGAACACGCATCTTATTTTTCAACAAACAAAAATTCATAGACACAAGTACGCTGGTTACCAGAGGGAAGGGGTTGGGGGAGGTACTGAAGGGTAAAGGGGTCAAATACATGGTGACGGAAGATGTGGCTTTGGATGATAAACACACAGAAGAAGTATTAAAGAATTGTACACTTGAAATTTATATAATTTTATTAACCAGTGGCACTCTAATAAACCCAGTTTGAAAAACAAACAAACAGATAAATAAAATGAACATTATTACAATGTAAGTAAAAGAAAAACATCTGCAAATGGTCATCCTAACAGAATGATTTAAAAAATCTCTCTGACAAACACAGAGTGAAATACTGTGCAGGCATAAAACGAGGTTTTCAAAGATGATTTAATCATGTGAAAAGTGTACCCAAACACTATGTTAGGTATGACTATGTGTACGCATTTGTGCATGTGAGTGTGTCTGTGTGTGTGTGAGAGAGAGAGAGGAGGGAGGAGGGAGGAGGGAGAATGAACTTGGGATTGAGTTTGGCTCTGGGGCCAGACCACCTGGGTTAGTATTCTGGTTCCATCATTTCCTAACTCTCTCTCGGGCAAGTTATTTAACATCCCTTTGCCTCAATTTCCTCACTCATAAGGTGGGAAAAACATAATGCCTTTCTTATTTTGATTGTTAGGATGGTGAAATACGCTTATACGGTATCAACGTAACAAATTAAATTGCAATATAAAGTTAGGTAGTGATAAGTGTTTTAAGAAAGGCAGGATGGAGGAGGGGCACTGTGGGAGGGTGTTCTTGTGGGTGGGATTGTCAGGGGGGCCTCTTTGCGGGGGTGATGTTTGAGCAGAGAACTAAACCAAGTGCACAGCGAAGCTGTAAGTGTGTGGGTAAAGAACATCCCAATCAAGGGATAGCTAGGCATTCCCTGAGGTAGGCATGTACTTGGCATGGTTGGAAAATTCCAACTCCATGCTCTGCTGGCCCAGAATGAGCTAGGAGGAGAGCGCAGGGGAGTTAGGGAGAAAGAGAGAGAGTGCCAGGGACCAGGTCGTTTTGGCTGTGTAGGCATGGAAAGTAATTCAGACTTTGGTTTAGGTGTAACGAGGAGCCATTCGAGGGCTCTGAGCAGATGGACAATTTGGAAATATCAAAGTAGTTGCACCAGAGAGAATGGACTACGCCGGTGCAAAAGTAGTTAGTGGGATAATGGATTATTTTAATGATCCTCTTTTTCCTATCCGTATTTTCCAAGTTGCTTACAATGGACAAGTATTCCTTTATAAGAATATTAATATGCTATTTTTTTAAATGAAGATTTCAGCTAACTAGGCACATGGGATCATTATCGTTTTTTCCATTTTCTCCAATTTTCAAAAGGGTCTAACTTTTGAATAGACATATGAGGTCTCTGTGTTCCTTTTATTTTTTTCTAACCAATTCTTTTTTGTGAATATCATCCCTCATATCCTTCACCTTCTTTTTGAAAAAGTTACAGGTAATCTGGTTTTTTTAGTCATGTATTTTTTATTAAATTGATTGGTGTTATATGGTTAATAAGATTATATAGGCATCTGATAAATAAGATTTAAGTATACCATTCTATGATACACCATCTTTATACTGCATTGTGTGCAAGTTAATTTTAGTGATCTATTCTTTGTCAGACCTAGAACGCAGTTCACTTTTTATTTTCCTTTTCAGAGGCATCGGTTTATCATTAGACAAGGGCATCTTCACATTCACTGAAGGAAAGGGAACACTTTTCATCCCCTCCCCTTTGGTTTTGTTTTCACAACCCTAATACAAGTGCCATGCTATTCAAAATGCCTTCATTCCATTGTGCAATTCATGCTTCAGTCAATATGAAAAAGCTTGTTGATTTTCTAGACCAATAGAAGCCATGATAGTTACTGCTGAAAAATGACACATTTGAGCTACTATATCATTATCTACTGAATGACTTTGGCAAAAAAAAACCCCAAAACAAAAAAAAACCCACAATAAAAAAAACCAACTTTCATGCTGGTAATGAAGCATGCCACGTCACAAAGATGGGACTCTTGTTACTTTGTCACACACTGAGAAGGACGGGTGGCAGTGCTCGATCACCCCTTCAAGCTTGTGCTTCACGGAGGATAATGTGAGCGCTTAGGTGTCTGCCATCACGGAGGGCGTGTCTGTCAAACAGCCATTGCCCCGAACAGCTGCTTCATATCTGGCACACGCACTCGTAGCCAGAGCTCTTAGAAACACGTACAAATTATTTAGTTAGAAAAGCAACTCAAGGATGATCCTTTCCTGTGTCAGCATATGTTTAAAAATCAAAAGGGGGATAAAGGTAATAAAAAATAAAAAATAGAAGAGGAAATTAAATGTTATATCTCAGATAGGTTGTGTAACACACTGTGATTTTAAGTGCATAAAATATGACAGCATTATGTCAACATATTTAAAAATGTTTAAATTCAGAAGAAATATAATAGCATGTTGGAAAGACCTCTCTGTTGACCATTTTTCCCCCACGAGACGCTGCTGTTTTCCCTGGATCCTGCTGTAGAGGATGGGAGAGGATAGAGCACCAGATGCCTCCTGCTTAAGTAAACGGATGTCCCAGATTCATTCCATTCCACTCTTCTTTTCGAGAACCAAAACAAAGGGCTTAGAATCATGGAACTGTATGTTCTAACGTAGTAGCTGATTATGGCACCCCAGATATCACCTCGTAAACTCTCCAAGTAAGGTGTTAAATGATATTAAAGCAACATAGAATAACCATTAGAGCTAATATTTCCCAAGTGTTTACTACATGCCAACCAAAGTGCGAAGGGTATTATATACATATTTCATTTCATCCTCATGATAACCTACATCGTAGAGACTATTATTATCCCTATTATAATATGAGAAAATTGAAGTCACAGACGTTAAATACATTGTTCAAGATTACACAACTAGTAAATAACAGAACCAGAATTGAAATCTGAGTAGATCCTGTGACTGATTCCAGATCCCGTGTTCTTAATCATTTAGCAATTTGGTCTAGCAATAGGCACACGCGGTATTATTGGGAGCATGATTTTGAACTTGTAGAATACATTAGTTGCATCGGACGTGATCATTGCTCTATGAAAGTCAGTCCCATATGATGACATTATTCATGACTTTTCTACGACTCAGATGACACAGTTTATTCATGTTTCAGAAAAAACAAGGTGGGTCAAATCAGCTACATAATTTTTCTTCATCTGCCAAGAAGATACTCCTACAGGGGCATACCTCCCTTGTTGGTTTATGTAAAGACAGATCTACCCTAAGTGCTACTCCTGTCTTTAGACTATATGAACCACTCACTCTGTGTATAAAGCTAAGGCATTTCCCTTAAGGTTTGTTTGCTTTCTCCCTTAAACAGATCAAATAAGCCTCTTAATTTCTCTCTAGTTTAGAAACTCAGCTACAACCACATGCTCTCTCAATATACCCTAAGTACACAAAGACCCATTAAGCTCATATGTAATATTCCGATGGGGAATTAGAATAATCAAAACCTACTCAGAGCCTCTGCAGAATCATTTCTGACTGAAGGTGCTAGCAGTTGAATGTTTCTCATAGACCCAGAGAGAACATGAACTTAAAACTAGAGGCAGCAATCGCTACCAGGAAAACCTTTGCTCTTGTGCACACTTACAATTTGTCACATGGCCAGGCAGCATGGCTGAATAAGCCATGCTCATAACTTTTCTGGGAAATTTGGTTAGCCATTGGAAGGGAGCAATACTCTTCTTCTTCGTTTCTAAATTTATTTTAACTTCCATTGACACACATTAAAATGGGACACTTGCTGTCTATTGATTGTGTCAGGAGATCCTTCTCTCTCTCTAGAATTCATTTTTAAAGACTTTACTTTTATTAAACTAAATACTGCCAGTTAACTAAAGTCTCGGCTTTTATAGACTCAGGAGAGCAGCATCTAACATAAATTAATCATGACTTAATTGACTGCACTGATTCAAGTTCCCTCCAGTCCACTGAACAGCAGCATTCTCGTCTTCCCCGTGAAGGCGAGATGGCACACTGCTTCAACAGTGTCAACTTTCACATGTCTGGCACGACATTTTTTCTGTGATCAAAAGTTTTAATATTCTTAGAATTATTTACAAATGCCTTCATAGTGAGGAAGACTGTTAATTGACCCCACAAATTATAGTTGACCAATTTCTGTTATTATTTATTCCCTGCATGGACTGCTATCTGAATTTGGCATGACTGTCTCTCACTCTCTCTCTCTCTCTCTCACACACACACACACACACACACACACACCAATCACAATTTGTTTGACTGCAGTTCACATCTGCTTTCTCCTACCCAGAGAGAAGTTGAAAGTGCATTGAAGTCTGAGTGCTACCACTATATTGCTATTAAAAAAACACAAAAATCATTTAGCAAAATTAGCTAAGTCATCAATGATAATAGTTTTCTAAAAACATGTTTAAGCAGAATATTAAGTATGGGTAAAACTGGTAAAGAAATCATCAAAAATTATGCTTTCAGTACTTAGTTTTCCAAGCATCATATATAAGAATACAAGTAGTAGTATATGAAAATACAAAATATCCAAGGTCTTTATATTTTTAACTTTTAAATATTTTTTCTTAGATTACCATCACAATTTGTAAAAACTTTTAAAGCTAAAGAATTATTCTCTCTTATATTGGTAGAAGAAAACTATGTAAAGAAAATAATTAAACTTAGTATTATATTTTTTCCTCCAAATCTGTGCTCCTTTAATTGGAATAGCATGAGGCATAGAAGAATGCAGATTATATATATATAAAATAAGATTCTATATTTTATATTCTATATAATAATTTTATATATTATATATATAATCTACAGATTAGAATAGCTATGCAAAAACTGGATTTCTTGAGGAGATTTTCATTTTGTTTTCTTCTGGTTATTCTAATTTTTCTGTTTGCTTCATTTTTTTGCTTTCTTATTTTTATTGTGTTTTGTTGGGTGGTTTTGTTTTGGTCTACTCAGAGTCCTCTCACAGATCCTCTCCCAGGACTTAAATACAACTAAGACTTACTAGACTGACATTAAGAGTTTCAGAGATGTCATTGATTCTCCAGTGACCATGATTATAAGCAATTAAACATCCAATAATGACAGGAATTGACTGTGACCATGTCTTGAAAGCCAAGCAATAGAGGACAGCATAATGTGAATCATGTTTTCGCTTTAGTGAGGATCTTTTCGTATATCGTGTAATACTTTTAGCATAACTTTTAAAATATTTCATAATATAAATGAAAGAAATGTGTGTAGTTGGATCAAAGAATTTTGGTTTTATTTCTCTATCTTGCTATGTCAACTTGGCCTACCCTAGTCTATTTGGGTTTCCTTTTTCTCAATGTCAAATGAAATTTTATGTACCTTAAATGTTACTAATGGTAAAATAAAATCACATGTAAAGCATTTTATAAACAGAAAAACATTCTCTACTTGTGAAGGGGCCTTGTGTTGCCTTTGAGATGATAATGAACTCTTAAGGCCGGGCATATATTAGTTGTAGAATTACGCCCTCACAGATTTTTCTGATTTAATTATAGTGAACAAAAAACAGCCCTTTATTTATAAATTGGCACTTTTTTAATATACTTTGGGTCAAGGGCTTTTCCACATGTGTGTGATAAGTAAAGGAGAGATTACACCTACAATCTAAACTACTAATGTGCATATAGGAAATTAGCGGAGGTAGCATTGCTAATTATCTCCCCAACTACCTTCTTTCTGCTTGGCCTTAATTGTTGAATCTGTGGAGACTTCCATATTGAATTCATGCAAATCTAAAAGGAGAAAGATCTGATAGAAGCTGCTGACCATTTACTGATTCTTGTTGAACCAACAATTGCTGGTCTCACTTTACATAGCTCCTCCTTTCCCAAGACCGTAGATGGGGCACTGGGAAAGGTTAGAAGGTGTGATCAAGCAGTAGGGTGATGGCTTCCTTTATGAGCTCCTTGAGACCGAAGACTTACTAGGCAGCAATTCTGAAAGAAAGAACTGAGCTTCCACACAGTTTCATGTCTTATATGATAAAGTTCTCACTAATTAGACTTTATCACGCTTGTACTAAAAAACCAATGTGATAGGCAACAGATCATCGGACATTTGATATGAAGCTTCCAAGGTGACAAATAGGTTTTAGAAAATTCTGAAGATGTGATTAGGTAAAAGTAGAAAAAATACCTTTAAAAATAAACACAAAATGTTTAGTTATCAACTTTTTTCTTACATCATAATGAGACAAAAACTGAATGCTCAATTTCTTTATCTTCATATCAAAACGTCTGTCTTCTTTTTTCTACATGATTTCCTAAAAGTAAATTAATAAAGTTAAAAGTTAGATGCATGTGAATTTGTGGCTGTTTAAAGGCTTATTTACAAAATTTATATTATGTATACTTAAAAATAATATATTTTCCAATAAAAGTTAACATACAATATTATATTAGTTTCAGGTGTACAACATAGTGATTGACAAACACTTACATAATTTACAAAGTGATCACCTGGTGAGTCTAGTACCCACTCAACACCTACATAGTTATTACAGTTACTGACTATGCTCCCTGTGCTGTGCTTTACACAACTGTAACTATTTTTACAACTAGCAATTTATACTTTGTAATCCCTTTTCACTCACCCCATCAACCTTCTTCCCAACTGGTAAAATCAATTTGTTCTCTCTTATCTGTAAGTTTGTTTCTGTTTTCTTTGTTTATTTGCTTCTTCAGGTTTCACATATAAGTGAGATCATATGGTATTTGGCTTTCTCTGTCTGACTTATTTCAATTAGCATAATATCCTCGAGGTCCATCCATGTTGGTGTAAATGGCAATATTTCATTCTTTTCTTAAGGCTAATATTCCATTGTATGTACGTACCACACCACATCGTCTTTATCCATTCATCTGGTGGGGGAGGGACGATTAGGTTGCTTCCATATCTTGGCTATTGTAAAAACTCTGCAACTAATACAGTAATGCACATGTCCTTTTGAGTATTTGGATTTCTTCAGATAAATATACAAAAGTGAAATTGCTGAGCTATATGGTAGTTATATTTTTAATTTTTTTGAGGAACCCCCATACTGTTTTCCATAGTGGCAGCACCAACAATGCACAAGGATTCTTTCTCCACATCTTCACCAACACCTATTTGTTGATTTGTTGATGCTAGACATTCTGACAGGTGTAAGATAGCATTTCATTATGGTTTAATTTGCATCTCCTGATGATTTTCATATGTATATTGGCCATCTGTATGTCTTTGTGGGAGAAATGTCTATTCAGGTCCTGCACCCATTTTTAATCAGGTTCTTCAGTTTCTTGGTGTTGATTTATATGAGTTCTTCATATATTTTAGGTATTAATCCTTTATCAGATGTATTATTGGTGAATATGTTTTCCCATTCAGTAGGGTGTCTTTTCATTCTGCTCATAGTTTCCTTCATTGTATAAAACCTTTTTAGTTTGATATAGTCTCGTTTGTTTAGGTTTTTCTTTCTTGAGGAGATATATCCAAAAAGATATTGCTAAGAGTAATGTGGGAGAGTTTACTTCCTGTGTTTCCTTCTAGGAGTTTTATACTTTCAGGTCTAGCATTTAAGTCTTTCATCTATTTTGAGTCTATTTTTGTATATGGTTTAAGAGAGTGATCCAATCTCATTTATTGCATGTGTCTGTTCAAGTTTCCCAACACCATTAATCAGAGACTGTCTTTAATGCGTTCTATACACTTACCTCCTTTGTCATAGATTAATTGACCCCATAAACATGAGTTTATTTCTGTCTCTCTAGTCCATTTATCTATGTATCTATTTTTATGCCAGTACCATGCTGTTTTGATTACTATTGCCATATAGTATAGTTTGATATCAGGTAGTGTGATAACTCAGGTGTTTATTCTTTTTTTCTCAAGATGCTAAGGTTATTTGGGGTCTTTTGGGGTTCCATATAAATTTTAGGGTTATTTGGCCCTGGCTCGTGTGCCTCAGTGCATTGAACACTGCCTTGTGAACTAAAGGATTGCTGGTTCAATTCCCAGTCAGGGCACATGCCTGGGTTGTGGGCCAGGTCCCCAGTAGGGGTCCAGTGAGAGGCAACAATCACACATTGATGTTTCCCTCTCTTTCTCTCTCCCTTCGCCTCTGTCTAAAAATAAATAAATAAAAATCCTTAAATAAATCCTAGAATAAATAAATAAATAAATAAATTTTATTAAAAATAAATAAATAAATTTTAGGGTTATTTGTTCTGGAACTGTGAAAAAATGCCATTGGTATTTTAATAAGAATTGCATGGAATCTATAGATTGAATGTAATTTTAACAAGAATGTGGATATTTTAACAATGTTAATTATTCCTATCCATAAGCATGGTATATCCTTCCATTTATAGAAGTAAATGTCTTTAATTTTTTTCTTCAATGTCTTATAGTTTTCTGCATACAGGTCATTTACTTGCCTGATTAAAATGTTATTCTAGGTATTTTATTCTTAGTGGTGAAATTGTAAATGGGATTGTGTTCTTATTTTCTCTTTCTGAGAATCCGTTATTGGTGTATAAAAGTCTGCTTTCTGAATACTAATTTGTACCCTGATATTTTACTAAATTTATTTTTTAATTCTAATAGTTTTTTTGTTGAAACCTTTTGGGTTCTCTTTAGTACCATGTTACCTGTAAATAGTGGCAGTTTTACTTCTTTCTAATTTGGATGTCTTTTATTTTTTTTTTTCTTGTCTGATTGCTGTGACTAGGACTTCCAATAAATACCACGTTGATAAAATATGCATGTGAACATCCTTTTCCTGTTCCTGATCTTAAAAATCTTTCACATTTTCACCATTTCATATGATATTAGCTGTAGTTTTGTTATATAGGGCCTTCATTATATGGAGGTATGTTTGCTCTATTCTTACTTTGCTGACAGTTTGTATCATAAATTAATATTGGATTTTGGCAAATGCTTTTTCTGAATCTATTGATATGATTTTATGATTTTTGTCTTTATTTTTTTATATGGTGTATCAAATTGAATTGATTTTTTATATGGTGTATCAAATTGAATTGATTATAAGGCTGGATGTGAAACCAGCCTTGCACTGCAGGAATAAATCTCACTTGATCATAGTTTATGATATTTTAAATTTAGTGTTGAATTTGGTTTACTAACATTTTGTTGAGGATTTTTGCATTTATGTTCATCAGAACTATTGGCCTAAGATTTTTTTGGGGGGGTGGCATTTTAGTCTAGTTTTGGTATCAGGATAACACTGGTCTCATAAAATGAATTTGGGAATCTGCTCTCCTCTTCATTTCTTTGAAATAGTTTGAGAAGGATAGTTATTAACTTTTTGAATGACTGGTAAAATTTACCTGTGAAGACATCTGGTCCTGGATTTTTTGGTTTTGGGGAGTTTTTAGATTACTGATTTGATTTCATCAGTAGTTTCACTCGTTTGTTCAGATTTTTGGTTCCTTCCTGATTCAGTCTTATTCAGGCTTAGAAGATTATATGTTTTTAGGAATTTATCTAGGTCTTCCAAGTTGTCCAGTTTCTTGACATATATTTGTTCATAGTATTTTCTTAAAATCCTTTGTGATTCTGTGGTGCCAGTTGTCCCTTCTCCTCTTTCATTTTGGATTTTATTTATTTGGGGCTTCTTTCTTTTTTGTTGATGAGTCTGGCTAAAGATTTACCAATTTTGGTCATCTTTTCAAAGAATCAGCTCTTAGTTATATTAATCTTTTCTGTTGTTTTTTTAAGCCTCTATTTTGTTTATTTCTGCTCTAATATTTATTTCCTTCCTCCTACTCACTTTGGGCTTTCTTCGTTCTTCTTTTTCTAGTTCCCATAGGTGCAAAGTTAGATTGTTTATTTCATCTATTCACTTCTTTTTTAAAACTTGTTTATTGTTGTTCAAGTACAGTTGTCTCTATTTTCCCCTCACCACTCCCCCCACCCCAGCCATCCCCACCTCCCTCCCTTGATCCTACCCCCGTTTGGTTTTGTGTATGTGTCCTTCATAGATGTTCCTGAAAACCCTTCCGCCTTTACCCCCCATTATTCCCTCCTACTCTGCTCTGGTTGCTGTCAGTTTGTTCTTTATTTTCATGTCTCTGGTTCTATTTTGCTTGCTTGTTTGTTTTGTCGATTAGGTTCCACTTATAGGTGAGATCATATGGTATTTGTCTTTCACTGCTTGACTTATTTCACTTAGCATTATCTATCTACTTCTTAACCACAACTGGAAAATTAACTTTTTGTTATCTCAAAGATATGACTAATTAATATATTTACTACTCTTATTGTCTTATATTAAGTTGAATTATATAAAATATTTTTGCAAATAAAGAGTGATTAAATCTTGAGAGTTCCATATGGTTCAACCTGGTATATTTGTTTTTATTCTTTAATCTTATTTTGTGAAGGAAATGGTTTCTTTTTTACATAAAGCACAAAGGATATTAGATATTACCTATGTATGTTATCAATATACTTAGATCTATGAGTATTTTTAATCATTTTATTTTGTTTCCTGTAAAAATTATTGCAAATATAAAAGGGGATTTATGTCAATTATCAGAGAGAGAATGCACTTATGCTACCTTCTGGTGTTTTGAATATATGAAATAGTCTAGGTTAAACATATTTGAAATACTTTCAATTTCCAAGGCTCAAAATGATACTCAGTAATTTACATTAGTGAAACCTTTGTTTTAGAATTCTGTGTAATGCACAATTCAATGTACAGCATATTTGTTACATACAAATAGTTTGTTTCTATTTGCTTTCTTGACTAAAAGGCTATAAAATCCAGGGGAACCCCTTTTCCAGCAGTTTTTTAAAAGAAACATAAATATATGTGCAGCAGTATCTACTCAATTAAATATTGACTTCAATGTGGGAGGGAGTAATGGGGGCGAAAGAGGGAAGGGTTTTCAGGAACAACTGTAAAGGACACATGGACAAAACCAAGGGGGGCTGGCAAAAGGGGAGGGAGGTGGGGATGCCTGGTGTGGAGGGGATTGGTGGGGGTAAAATGCAGACATCTGTACTTGAACAATAATAAACAAATATTAAAAACATTTTAAAAAGAGAGATAAAAAATAAAAATGTTTTCTGAATTTATACTGCTTTATATTTTATAACACTAACTTATAAAATTAAAAAATAGTATTTTAAATTGTAAAAAATATTTCAGCAGGAATAATATTTATTATTGTTGAGGTAATTCAGAGAAGATAAAAGAGAAAAGACAAGGGAAATAAATTCAGACAAATATAACCTAGGATTTAGTTCTGGAGTACTTTTTTTTTGGCCTTATATCAGTAATACTGGGATATTACATATTTAGTTTTAGACACACTGTGTTTCAAGTGCCTTGTAGGTAGATGCCTAGACATCCCAGTACAGATCTAGAATAGGAAGTTGGATATAGTAATGGAATAATTCCATTAAATATTAATGACAAGGACAACAACAACAACTTTTATTGTGCATTCTATGTCAACTGTGGGTCTTATAGCTTTATTTGAGTTATCTCAACAGTACTCAGGAGGTAGGTACCATTATTACCTGCACTGTACAGATGAGGAGTTGAGATGCAGATGCTCAGCTTTTTTCTTGGTCAAACTGAGCTAAGAATTGAACAAGGTCAATGTGACTCCATGGTCTACACTCATACACTATACTCAGCTAACTCTTGTAGAGGAAGTGAGTTGAGATGGAGATTTTGTGAATTGACATTGATCAGCTCACGATCTGTACCTGTACTCATGTACCTTCCTTTCTTTCCTGTTGAAATCAAAGAAACCACTCTTGGCCCATAGAAGCCAATTTTTTCTAGTAGGCTATGGTATCCCTTGTGACCTACTCAAGGATTTGACTTCTGTAGTTATAGCATAGTTCTCTCATAATCAGCTTACTTTGTCTTATAATCTATTTAATTGCTTCTATCTGAAAATTGCTATCAACCTATAAAATTATAGTATTTTTCTCTTAAAAACAAATCCTAGTTCTTACATATTCCTCTAGCTCCCACCTCATTTCTCTCCTTTTTCAAACATATACTCTACACAGTTTTTACTTTTCTCAACTTCCATTCACTTTTCAATCCACTTTGGTTAAACGTTTTGCTCATCAATGTACTGAAATTCCTTTTGTTTAAGTCACCACTTCCTTCCATCATGGTAAGTGCACTGGTCAATCCTTGTTTCTCGACTTAGAAATTCTCAGCAGTATTTTCATGTCCATGCCCTCTTTTTACAGGATCTGATGCAGTCCTGGGACTTTTCACACTGTTTATGTTCATGACGGTCACGTTTGTACATCCAGCTTTAATCTTGAACTTAACCTATCTTCTCTTTTCAGCACCTCCATACAGATGTGTGGAAGGCGTTCCAAACTCCAGTCGTCTCAAACAGAACATTCAATTTGGGCACCATCTCCCACCAGTCATCATCCTGGTCCTGCCCCAGCCTTCTGCGTTTCAGTAAATGATGGCATCATTCATCCAGTTACTAAATGTAACTATAAATACAGTATTTATATAAAATTGGATATATGTCACTATTGACTTCCCTTTCTGTACATCTAATCCACCAGCAGGATAACTGGGAACCCTACTTTCAATATCATATTTTTCAAACTGGTTGGTTGGCCAAAAAGTTCATTTGTTTTTTTTCTGTACAATGGCTCTAGTAGCGCTTAGTTGTCTTTAACTTCATTCAAAACAATTTTGTTAGACTGTATTGTGACAGCTGTCATATCAGTGTGCATTTTTAAAAAACTTATCAAAATTGGTGAGTTTTGGTGTAGCCATTTTAATATTAAAGATGGGAGAAACACGCAATGTCTTTGGCATATTATGCTTTATTATTTTAAGAAAAGTAAAAATGCAACTGAAATGCCAAAAAAAAGATGTTTGCAGTGTATAGAAAAGGTGCTGTGACTGATCAAGTGTGTCAAAAGTGGTTTGCGAAGTTTCATGCGGAAGATTTCTCTGGACGATGCTCACAGTTGGTGTGCCAGTTGAAGTTGACAGCAATCAAATGGAGACATTAATTGAGAACAATCAACATTTTACCACATGGGAGATAGCTGGCATATTCCAAATATCCAAATCAATAAAGTTATTGGTGAAACAGAAATGTGTCTCTTTTTATGGAAAGAAACTAAACAGACTTTTTTGGCCAACCCAGTATTTTACTTTTCACCTTCTCCATGATTACTAGTCTTCTAAATGCCATGTGTCTATAACCTTGCCTCTGTACCAATTGTTTATTTTGAAATATGTAGCTCTGCTGCTTAAGTTCTTCTAGTCATTTTTCCATGATGCTAAAATAAAATAAAAATTATTTTCCATGGCCTCTGCAGTCATGAATGATCTGGCTCCTGCCTCTTCTCCCGCTAGTTTCCTCTTCTCTGTCCACTTTAACTTCGTCATTTTCCTTCAAAAATCTAAGCTTATTCCCAGCTTAGGCATTTGCAATGATCTCTGGACCTCAATTTTTATACTGATTTTTTTAAGAGAGAGAGAAAGAGGAACATCAATTTGTTGTTTCACCTATTTCTGCACTCATTGGTTGATTCTTGTATGTGTACTGACCAGCGCTGGATCCCATAACCTTGGTGCATTGGGATGAGGCTCTAAGCACCTGAGCTCCCCAGCCAGGGCCTGGAACTCTGTTTTTACTGGATTACAAGACTGTATTCCTTTCATCTTTCAATGTCCATTTGAAATAATACTTCCTCACTTAGTAGGACCTGTTCCAACTAAACCCACTTAGTCCAAGTTACTATCCATTTCTTACTCTTCTTGTTTATATCATTCTGGACCTTAATGATCATCTTGTACTTTTATTAATTGATAAATTCATTGATTAGATTATTTATTGTTTACCTACAACTAGACTCTTAACTCTAAAAATAAAAGTACTCTGCCTGGCTGGTGTAGCTCAGTGGATTGAGCGTGGGCTGGGAACCAAGCGGTCCTGGTTCGATTCCCAGTTGGGGCACATGCCTGGGTTGCAGGCCAGGTCCCCAGTGAGGGCCATGTGAGAGGCAACCACACATTGCTGTTTTTCTCCCTCTCTTTCTCCTTCCTCTCTCTCTAAAAATAAAAAAATAGAAGTACTCTGTCAGGAACATTGAAAAATGCTCTATAAAAATTTGCATAAAATATTAATTAAAACTTAAATATTGACAAAGGATTTTCATGTATATGTATATACTTATTATTCAATTGATTAGTACTAGCAAGAAATGCAGTATATCCATCCTATCCTAGAGGTCTGACATAAATAAGGCTTAAAAAATCATCTATTGCAATTCTGCTCATCTGCTACCATTACTAAAACCTCAGTTTAGAAAGATTTAATTGGCTTGTATAAATCATAAAGATTTGAGATGGAATTTACCTTTAAATTATTCAATGTCAGATTATTCAATGCCTTCCTTGTATCCCTCCCGCTTTGGACAGTTTAGTATGTGACATATTTTATATGATACACTGTAACATCTACAAATTAACCTCTTTAAGAAAAGCCAAATACCCCGGCTGGTGTAGCTCAGTGGATTGAGCACGGGCTGGGAACCAAAGGGTCCCGGTTCGATTCCCAGTCGGGGCACATGCCTGGGTTGCGGGCCAGGTCCTCAGTGAGGGCCATGTGAGAGGCAACCATACATTGCTCTTCCTCCCTCCCTTCTCCTCTCTCTGAAAATAAATAAATAAATAAAATCTTAAAAAAAAAAAAAGAAAAGCCAAATAAACTCGATATCAAACCTGACAAGACTGACATGTAGAAAAGAAACCCTCTTGAAGAAATAATAAACAAATATATGATTTTTCAGAATAGAGTGCTTCTCAATCTCTAACTCTGAAATTGAAAAAAAGGTAAAAATAAAATTAACCCAGGGGTAGCAGGATATCTTTCATCATTCATTAATTTGACCAGAATGTATCTATATTAATATTTAACCAATACTTATTAAGTAAATGTTATGTGCTAGGCATCATGCTGATTACTTTTGCCTATGTTATTTAATTCTCACAATCATTTGGTAGTTATTTTTATAATTTTTGGTTTGAGAGAAATCCTTGTATAGCAAGCAAGTTACTAAAGTCCTCTGACTCATATCTGTTAGTTGCATTGCATTCTATTGTCTCTATGCCACTGGGAAAATATCTGTGCAACATAATCAGTGAAAAGAAATTTAGCATCTTGGCACCTGTCTTGTAATATACCATAATATTGTTCTAGTATTCAATCTTCTTACACCAAAAAAGCTGACCAGTTTTCCCATTTCTCCCTTTCCTTCATATACATCCCTTATATTTAATTCATCAATAGATCATTATTGTTCTACTCCTAAATTGTGTCTTAAATTGGTTAATTTCTTTCCATTTCCATTGTCATTGTACCAGGACAAACCCATATAATCTTTAAACCTAAGTGGTATCTCTATTCCCACTCTTGCTGCCTACAAGCCATTCTTTGTAAGCTACACCTCATCAACCATCACACGTGGTCTTTGATTTCTCTCAATATTTCCTAATTTCTGTGAAGAAGTCTCACAGGTCATATTAGACTTTTACCTGGATATTTAAGTTTTAATGGTTTTTAATATACCATAAAAAGGTTGTTCATTTTAAATTTCAATTTCTGCTTTTCAGTTTTTGTCCTATTTAAATATAATTGACTTTTATATTAATCTGTGTCCATGGACCTTGATGCATAGTAACTGTTTATACATATTTTTGATTCTCTATGAACACAACCATGTCATTTCTGAACACGGTTTTGCATCACTTAATGACGGGAATACGTTCTGAGAAATGTGTCACTAGGTGATTTTGTCATGCGTGGACATTCTGAAGTGCACTGACAGACACCTAGACCGTGTGGCCTGTTACACACCAGGCCGTCCGGTGCAGCTGGTTCCTCCTCGGCTACCAGCCTGTACAGCTTGTCACTGTACTGAATACTGTATGCATTTGTCACACCGTGGCATTGGTGTATCTCAACACAGAATAGGCACCATGAAAACACAATGTAAAAGACAAAAAATGGTATAGCTGTACAGGGCACTTACCATGAATGGGGTTTGCAGGACTCCGCAGCTCTCGGTGAGTCGGTGAGGGAGTGGTGAGTGACTGTGAAGGCCTAGGATGTTACTGGGCACGGCTGTAGACTTTGTAAGCACTGCACACCAGAGTCACTACAAACATACAATGTGCTGCACTATGACATCACAACATCAATAGGTGATAAAAATTTTTCAGTTCCATTATCATCTGGTCGGACCACAGTCATTATACGTGGCCCACTGTTGATCAAAAAAAGTGTTATTCAGTCTATGACTGTAATGATGTATTTGCTTATTTCCTGGAGCTTTCTTAAACTTTTTCCACCTATTGTTCTGAATATGAACACTAGTGCAGCATTAAAAGAAATTAGATGCACACTATTGTATCAGGTGGACTGGTCTGTTTCAAACCTGCATGCACCTGAGTCAGATATAACAGACTGATCCTCAACTCAGGCAGCATGAGCATTAGCAAGCTCCAGAATGTCATTTCCATAAAAAGCACCGACATTATCACTTTTGATGGCCATGGGCATATATTCAAAGCAAAAACATTGTCTACCATAAGGTACTTATTAAAGCTCCTGTTAATTCCAGCAAAATTGTTTTACGGCTGGTTTCTGACAAAATACCTTTAATTTATAACCCGCTCCGGTAGAAATATTTCACCTCAGATGTGATTTTTGCTGCATATTACTCCTCCTTGTAATTCAACTGCATAGTTGTGTCCTTTGCCAGTTTACTAAAAATGTGTTTACCTTTTTCTTATTGAAATGTAATAATTGGCTTTGTACTATTTTTAACTTTTATATTATGGAAATTATTAAACATAGAGTAGTATAATAAATCCCATGTACCTATCAAACAGCTTAATAAATATGGCTTCTCTTGTATCATCTATATCTTCCTATGCATATTTCTAATAAAACTACTCTTCCCATCCCTTGAGTTATTTTAAAGTAAATCCAAAGAATCCTATTTCTTTATTTACAAATATTTCTGTACATATCTCTAAAAACATAATGGTTACTTTTAACATAACCACAATGTTATCATTTCTAAAAATAAGTTTAGTTTGTTCTTTTTTAACTTCTTGAGTTGGGTCTTTTGCCAGACTGCTTTTCTAATATTAACATTTAAGACGGAATATTTCCCCAGAAGAATGATTGTCAAAGAACATGTATAAAGGACCCATGGACAAAGACAACGGGTGGGGAGGGTACAAATGGTGGGAGGTGAGGGTAGGCAGGGCAGGGGAGACTAACAGGGGAAAATGGGGACAACTGTAATTGAACAACAATAAAAAAAGAATGATTTTTAATAGCATCGCACTGGTTGGGACAGATCATACTTTCACTGTGTTCAGTACAAAATATGATCAATTTCTACTTCTTATTTAACCCATTTGTTGAGCCTTGGATTATTTAGATGTATATTAGCCTAGCAAATGTACAAATGGCTCAGAGAACATATTCAATAATTCCAGCTCTTGAAGTTTGTAGAAATGTGCCTCATTGTGCAGTATTTAAACAATACAGTTAAATGAAACTGATGAATGTTCTGAAAGCAATTAAAAAAAGTTTGTTCTGTAGTGGGTAGGTACAGTCATCGATTGATATCAATTAAACCTACAGTATTATTGTTATTTCAATTACACATATACTTACTGATTATGTTTGTTGCTTTTTATCCATTTCTGATATAATACTGTAGTAGAAACTGTGATGTGCCTCCCACATTTCTCTTCAGAAATGAGGATTTAGTACCACAGCTGCTGGGAGGGCTGCGGACAGCTCCTACTTACCAGCCCCCTTCAGAGGTCTTCCTGGAGATGAGTGCATTCAACCACAGATCCATTCAGGCACTTAAAGGCCTGGCTTCCTCATGCCCGCTTGGAAAAGATTCAAAGAATCACATCATTTTCAGAACCCTCCTAAGCACAGGCTATGGCTTTTACAGAGAATGCATTCTATTTCTACTTTTCCTCTAACCAGTTTGTTTCCTTCTCGGCTTTGTTTGGACCAGTTTTTGATGATTCCAGGAGCACCCCTCAACAAATCTGCTACAGGGTCATCTCCAGCTTAGGATGCGTGTCCAGAGAACCTAACCTGTAAAACTGAGCACCAGGAGTGGTCCAAGAAAGTAGCCATGGAGATGGCATTTTGGAGCCGGAGCATCTGCCACCTGTCTAAAGCGAGGACTGCCATCCTTGGTGTAGGAGGTAGGGGAAGGCCAAAGGATTCCACAAGGTAGCTGTCCATTTGTTGAACTTTCACAGGGTGGTATTCTGGTAGAAGGGAATGCTTTTGCTGATGACACAGATCTGAACTTTAAGAAATATGGAGAAAAAAATAACTACAAGAAAAATAAAATGAGGAGGTTCCTGTTAAACACAAATTGGTATTTTGAAAAAAATATGTTTCTTAGAAAGCTGGGACGAATTAATCAGTTAAAATACATGCTGCAAAAGCAAAGTGTGCTCCTTGGCTGCACACGGAGAGAGCTTTTATTTCCCATAGTTTGGAGAAAGAGAAAACTGAGGACCGGGCTTAGGACTTAATTATAAGTATTGTGTTGAGGTACCTCCCCTCCATACCCCGATCAGTGAGAATTTTGTCATAAATGGATGTTGAATTTTGCCAAATGCTCTTTATAAACTTATTGAGATGATCATATCATTTTAGTCCTTTGTTTTGTTAACAACATATTGATTGATTTGCAGATGTGAAACTGTTCTTTGATCTTGGAAAAAATACCACCTGATCATGATGTTTAATTCTGTTAACATCTTGTTGAATATGTTAACATTGAGTTGAGGACTTTTGCACCTATTTTTATCAGGAATATTGGCCTGTAACTTTCTTTTCTTATGGTGTCCTTTTCTGGTTTAGGTGCCAGACTAATGCTGCCTTGTAAAATAAGTTTGAATGTGTTCCCTCCTCTTCTGTCTCTTGGGAGAGTCTGTTTATATTGTCTATCACTTCATGATTTTGGTAGGTTGTGTGTTTCTAGAAATTTATCCATATCAGTTTTCCAATTTGTTGGTGTACGAGTGTTCATAGTAGTCTCCTAGGGTCTCTTTTATATCCCCGGTGTCTGTTGTAAGTTTTCTCTTTTGTTTATGATTTTATTTGAATCCTCTCTCTTTTTTTCTTAGTGTTTAAAAACACAATTCAGCTACTCTATGTCTTTTGATTTAAGAATTTAGTCCATTTAAATAAAAAATAATTATGGATTGGTACGTACATACTTATTTCCATTTGTTAATGGTAGTTTGGGGTTTCATAGTTTTTCTGCTTATTTCTTCTTCTTTTCTTCTGTGATTTAATGATTTTCTGTGTGGTATGCTTAGATTCCTTTCTCTTCACCTTTTGTGTAGCTACTATAGAATCGAGCATTTCTACTGCAAAAAATGTAATTAAGATTACCATTTTGAACTATCTTTTTGTCCCCAGTCCCACTCTAAAGCTTGAAGACTTATACAATAGTTTAGAAACATAGAGAATCAATTATATATTTACTGAATATTTGGCAATATTATAAGCTCTCTATAAGCATTTTATAATTAATTTTATAATGTACATATTATATATAAATGTGTACATATTTCTAATTATTGACATTCCATTTTTATATATAGGATAAAACTGGTTAATATCAAACACTTTAAAATGTCACCAATATCCATTTAAAGTTCCATTTGCCTCAAAAAATGAACTCGATAAAATTGCTTTCCAAAAGGAACTGCAGGTGAATTTCACAATACCTGATATTGCCCAGTTTTGGTCCCGATTATGGGGACCACGGGGTGGGGAGTTGAAAACAATCATATTTTTCTCTGTGAGCAGCTGACATTGTATGAAAGTGGCAAAATGAGTCAAGCAAGAGGCCGTGCCTCATTAAAGGGCACACCGGCAGGGCTGGCTTTGAAGACAGAGGAGGTGGTGGCATGCGGGGTCTCTAGGTTCCAGAAGGACAAAGAATGCCGTCTCCCCTGGGGCCTCCAGGAGGGAGTGCATCCCTGCAATCACCTTGATTGAGGCCCCACAAGGCCCGTTTCAGACTCCTGACATCCAGAACCATAAAATAATAGATCCGTGCTGTTGTGAAAAAAAGAAAGAAGCTAAACTGATCATTGTTAAATCCTGGAGAATGACTGCATACAATTGTAGGAACTCAAAGGGAACAGATGACTACAAATAATGGAGGCAGGAGTCGATGAAATGGCCAATAATGTTCCATTTGCATTCTAATGAAAACAAAATATAAGCACTTCTATTTATTTCATATTGTCTTCTAACTTGTGGCTTCTCATAAAATGTTTTACTCACTCACCAAGGTGTAACCTCATGGAAATACACCCATCAGCTATTCAGTTATGAAGGGGAAATCTGTATCTCCTGCTGACCTAGGATAAAATGGGGTAGGTATCACTTCAAAGAAAGTGTGTACTTTTCTAAAAAAAATCCTTACATAAAATAAATTTGTGTATAGTAACACTGGGTGGGGAAAAAGTAGGTATATAGTTCTTTGTATGGAAAATAATACAATAATTAATAAATAATAACACAAGAATAAACTGTGTCCCACACACTCACAACTTAAACCTACTTTTGCCACACCCTGTGTGTAAATCATTATGTTACCATTCCTTATACTAAGTAGATTTTCCAAAGTATTTGTTGATATTAAGAAAATTCAAATTTATTTGATTCTTGGCCACATAAATGTTACGGTATTAAATATATAGGTAACACAGAATTTCAATTATACTTGAGAATGAATAGTCTCTGCATTTTCTTTCATAAATGTTAGAAATCTATCTCTTATTATAGGGTTTGCAAGGTTATAATTTTCTATATAAAGAGGCTTAAAAACAATGGCAGTGAAAATTTAAATTAAATGCCCAAAGAGATAGCTATGGTGACTTAGATGGGTATAAAATCCACTATAAAATATTCTTTTTAAAATTTCATTCTATAGAAGTGAGACTGCATTTTCCTTCTGCCTGGTCATGTTTCACGATTAATTTGTATTGTTTAAAGACAAAAAGAGAAGATTAGGTTTTTTTCTTTTTAGATTCAAGACAGGTATATATAGTTTATCTATAAAGAAAACATTTACTGTAAGTTCATTCCATTTATATTTTAAACAAAGCCTTTTGCTTTTTCATGCATGAAACCAGCTTATGTAAGAAGTGAGTCAGTGCAATAGATATCCGGAATACATCAAGTTTTTAGAAATAACAGCAGCAATGAAAAAAAAAAAGATAGAAAATAAAAGTAGTATCCATTCATATTTTGTGACAGGCACATCTCTGTAAGTTTATAAGGCCTAAAATGAACAACTACTGCAGAAGAGATTTGGACTGATGAATCTAAAATTTGAAAATACTTGACATGCCTGGGAAGACAGCCACGTGAGAGATTATAATAGCCTGATTTCGGCTCCATTGGAGAGTAGCAGAATCAATCACGGAGGATGATTCAGAAGTGCGTTTATTTTACTGCAATATTATTTTAACAGAGGTGCCATTTATTTCCTAATAAAATCATTCCTAAGGTTTGTAATTTTTCTCTTACAATATTTGCACTATGATTTTTAAGTGACATGTCTATACATATCAAGCCTAATATAGATACATATTATATTGGGTTAACATAGCATAGCATGGAGAGAAGAAAGGGTTCTATAGTTTTGGGTTTCACCCAGTGCTGTCTTATATAGTTTTGTATTGGGAAATTCTTTTGAGTTTCTCTTAGTTTGGCTTTTACTTCCTGTAATTTTGGTTTGCCCCTTACTCAAACTTGCAAGATTAGGGCTTTACTGCCTTTTAATCTCTGAAGAGTTTATTGCCATTGACAATGTGAGTTTTAAAAAGAGGTACACCTTCACCTAGCTTGAAGTTTATTTTGCTGTTGTAAATAGACTAACTTCTCCCAACCAACAAATGTGGATTTTCAAAACTGTTTAATGTCAGTTGTTAGTCCTTTGTGCCCAAGTCAGAAAGAGTTCTGCTGGAATCTCAGTTCTGACTCTTAATAGCTATGTGACCCTAGGTGGGTATGTTAACTTTTCTGATCCTCAAAAAATATAGTTCATTTTTAAATATATAAACTATTTTATAGAATAATGGTAAGGATTTAAATGAGATCATAAACATAATTTGGCAAAATATCTAGCAATTAAGTATTGAAAGTTAACTATTATTTTATAAATGTAATTTACAAATTTAGACAAAAGTATAGATGACTATCAGGAAAAGTCCTGATTCTCCCATTAACTCATTGAAATTAAGAAGAAACTGACAGTAACAGGAAGTAATGGGGGGAGAGGGGGAAGGGTTGTCAGGAACATGTATAAAGGACACATGGACAAAGCCAAAAGAGGGGTAGGATAGAGGGTGGGAGGTGGGGATGGCTGGGGTGGGGGAAAATGGAGACAGCTGTACTTGGACAACAGTAAAAAAAAAGAAAAAAAGAAAAAGAAAGCTTGGAAAAGATGCAGGATAATATGCTGTTTATGATTCAAAGAACACATCAAAAATACAAATGGTGGTCTCTCTCAGCGTAGCCTCAATAGTTTTCTATGGAATAAAGAATTAATTTCTAGATACAAGGTTTAACATAGAGTACAGTGTTCATAAAGGAAAAAACAATATTACAAAACTCAAACAAGAAGCCATGTACAGGAAGTGAAATACTATCCATGTGGTCGGTAGATAGAATATAGTAATGGGCCTATGTTGCTTTCAAATATTTCACTCATTAAATATGAAATGAAATTTTAGGCATTTGATAGCTGTAAATAGTTTGAATTTCTGTAATATTATACTAGAGAATTCAACGTTGAGACTATCCTAACAGAAGTTTTCCTTTCATTTTCACTAATTAGATTGACAACATTTAAAAGTACAAATTTTGGGGTAGCTATAAGGTGTATATATATATATATATATATATATATATATATACATATACACACACACACATACACACACACACACACACACGCACACATACAATGAAATATTACTCAGCCATGAAAAGGAACGTAATCTTTCCATTTGTGACACGTATGGATATTGAAATTATTATACTAAATGAAATAAGTCAGAAAGAAAGACAACTATTGTATGACTTTACTTACATATGAAATATAAAAAACAAAATGAACAAACAAAGAAAACTGAAACGAGAACAAATTAATGGCTGCCAGATGGAAGGAGGGATGGGTAAAAAAGATGAAAGGGATTAAAAAGTACAAATTGTCAGTCATTAAAATAGTCACAGGGATGTGAAGCACAGCATAGAGAGCACAGTCAGTGATACTGGAGTGACTATGCATGGGGTCAGTCAGGTGCTAGACTGACCAGGGTTACCGTTTTGTAAGGTATATAAATGTCTACCTGTTATATTGTATGCCTAAAACTAATATTGTCTGTCTAGTGTAATGGAAAAGTTAAAAGAATAAGATATTTTTTAAAGTACAATAAATAGAATCTTTCAAAACGATGTAACTCTTAGCTCCTAGCACTCTATACCAGGAAACATTTTACTCAGTCTTGTGACAAATCAAGATGCAGTTACATTTTCAAAAATGAGAACTTACTATCATATTTGATGTGCAAATTTGGAAATAATATATCATGCAATAAATATTTAGCAAATTCAGCAAATCTGTTTTCTCTAAAGGCAAAAAAACATTGTAAGTCATTCTTAATATAATAAATTATAATCCATAAGAAGAAATGAACCCTGGTTTAAAATCAGAGAAGCTCCTGACAACTTGCAATCAACCCTTTTATATTCAAAATAACTATATTGAGCTTCAATGAAAGACATAAAGCTTTAGCATTCAGAAAGGGAAATGTCTAAGTAAGCTATAAAAATTAAGAGTATCTATATCTACTAAGAATATTTTCATATCTATATACGTCAGTTCTACAAATTCAGTATTCAAGATTATGCACTCACTGTTACTGTGGTGTGGGTAATCTCTTTAATGGTGTGTATGCCTCAATATTTATAATAGTGTCAGATGCTTTTGTCTATTTTGTTACTCTCATAATTCAAACACTGAAATTATAGAAAAAGCAAACGTTGAATGTTAAAAAAAAAGACAAAGCCACAACTTATACTGTTGTCCTTTTCTTGTACTCCTATTATACTTTTGCCAAATCTTTCAGTATTTTAACACGGACTTAATTAGTTGGCCCCCAAAATTCTAAAAGTATACAGTAATGATTATAAAATAGTAATAGTTATCATGTCATGAGGACTTGCTACATGTTATGTGCTGTGTTATGCGTCTGTCATACGTTTATTGCTTACAACAAGCCCTAGGATCTTTTTGTCTCCAGTTTATAGATGAGCTAACCAAAGCTCAGAAAAATTAAGTAACTGTTTCAAGGACACAAAGCTAGTAAATGAGGGGGCCAGTTTAAATCTAGGACTTTCTGATTTTGATGCCTAGAAAAATGATTGATAACAGTAGTACTTCTCAATATGGATTCATTAGTTGAACACCAAATACAAAAAAAAATTTATTTGAGTGACCATTTTCTTGATATTCCTAAGGTACAAGCTGTATAATTCTACATGCGTAGAAGTTAATTCATTAGTTTCTACTTATTGGGGGTTGATATGTTCTGGATAAGGTGATATGCACTGTGTGCACTTGAACTTATTTGATGCTCAAAGCCAACGTGAGCAAACATGGCATCATCTCAAGCTTGTGGACAGGGAAGTTGACAAGAATTTATCTCTCCTTGTCCCTCCATAATGGAGAGACAAATTGGTTAAGTTCATATGGACTCTAAGTGGTGGTAAGAGAACAAATAACAAGGATAGTATTTTATTTTATTTTTTTCAATTTTTTAAAAATTACTTTATTGTTGTTCAATTACAGTTGTTTGCATCCTCTCCCCTCCCCTCCTCCCACCTCCTCCAAACCCACCTCCCTCCCCTGCCTCCATCCTCCCCCTTGGTTCTGTCCATGTGTCCTCTATAGTGGTTCCTGAAATCAAGAATAGTATTTTAGTCGACCCATGCACACTACTTAAAGCTTACTAAGATGTAAAAACACCAGTTAATGAATAGATCTATTTGCTCTATGTCATTTGTTCTCAGACTTGACCACACAAAAAGATGTCAGAATTCCACAGTAAGAAAGTCTTGTATGATTGACCTGGGGTAGAGCCAGGGCATCAAGGTTTTTAAAGCTATTTAGTTGACTCGAAAGTATAGTCAAATTCTGCAGTTTCAAAAATCATTTTGTCCTTCTCCCCCTTTTTCTTTTTCATTATCATCTTTTTCCCCAATAAACTGACCAAATTCTGTAGACACTACAGAGATATACCAGTTATATCTCAAAGAGAAGCAAAGAGGTCATTTGATGTATTTCACTGATGTCACATACTGTCATGGTATCAGCCAGGCCAGGAGAAAGTATATACTATTACCACAAAGAACTACTTTTTTCCCACTTTTCACATACTACTTGCTATATGCTCCCCACCAGGAGGTGTGTCTTCAGAGGGAAACTCAGTGCAGATTATCCCGTAATATGCTGGACTGATCATTATCACCACTTTATGACTTATCTCTACTTTGCAAAATCATATAGGCCAAACACACACTGAAATTACCTGAAAAGTTCTGACACATGGAGTTGTGAGAAATAGTATAGATTCACAAAATCTAAAGCCAGAAGGTCACTCATCTTAGGGATAAGCAAACGGAAGGCTGTAGTGAATGGCCATGGCTTTGTAGCTGAATGGGAATGCTCCCACCAATGATGAGGCACCAAGTAGAACCACCACTATTGACAAATGTTTTTGCTTGTGTGGCCCTCTATGGCTCGGTTTACTTTTAAGCTTTGCTTCTCTTGCCTCCTTCACCCAAGGCTCACACAGAAGAAAGGAAGACAAACTATGTGCCCCTGTTAGCACATATCAGATTGACAAATGAACCAACTTCAAAAAAAAAAAAAAAACAAACCTCAAAAGAGAAAAGAGAATGACATTGGTATTGGGGATACAATATTGATTCTCACTTCTACACCTATTATTTATGTGACATTTAATAGGTAAACAATCTTGAGAAATAAACGAAAAAGCTGGGAGGCATCATACTTCCTGATTTTAAACTATAATATAAATCTACATTAATCAAAATAGTGCTGTATTGGCATTAAAACAGACACACAGATCAATGGAACACAATGGAGAGGCCAGATATTCATCCACATACATATCCCAAATTGATTTTTGACAAAGACCAAAATATGTGAGATCTGTCTGGAAAAAGTCCAACCGTAGTTAATATAGCAGGAATAGTTTGAGTGACATCTATGTAACCTGGCAACCAAGGGGAGTAGACTGGAATGAGCCTGAGTGAACAATGACGACTTCACTGTACTAGTCAACGGGGGCGGCAGATGCCATTGAGTGAGCATGTGCACTGTGTGGCCATTGCATGGAAGATGACTGAGCGAGTAGAGCAACAAATCTGTATCAAGTTTTGTCTTGAACAGTCCTCTGTGGAAACCATTCAGATGATTCAGAAGG
Organism: Micronycteris hirsuta; assembly: GCA_004026765.1. NCBI lineage: Eukaryota > Metazoa > Chordata > Mammalia > Chiroptera > Phyllostomidae > Micronycteris > Micronycteris hirsuta. The sequence goes on along the minus strand of PVJI01015356.1, from coordinate 14,292 downwards.
CTGCAGCTATGGGCAACTGGTGATAGCAGCTTTATCACAACAACTGCCCACATACGCATCATATCTGGTGCAGAGTGTTTTGGCAAAACATCAAATCACCCAGGTAATGCAGCCCACTACAGCCCAATTTGGTGCTCTGTGACTTCTGACTTTTCTCAAAATTAAAATCACCTTTTAGAGAGAAGATTTCAGACCATTGATGAGGTTCAGGAAAATTCAGTGGGGCAGCTGATGGCAACTGGGAGAACTGTGTGAGGTCCCAAGGTACCTACTTTGAAGGGGACTGAGGTGTCATTGTCTAACGTACAATGTTTCTTGTATCTTGTATCTTCTTCAATAAATTTCTCTATTTTTCATATTACATGGCTGGATGATTTCTGGACAGACCTCATACAATGGGTTAAGAATCATCTCTTCAATAAATTGTGTTGGGAAACCTGGCCATCCATATGAAAATAAAAACGGACTCTTATCTTACACCATTCATAAATTAACTACAAATAGATTAAAGACTTGAATGTAATATCTGGGACTATAAAAATCACAGAAGGAAACAGGGATAAGATCCTTGACATTAGTTTTGGCAATTTTTTTTATTTGACACAAAAAGAAAAGGCAAAAAAGAAGAATAGGAAAAATAAACAGGTACGACAATATCAAACTATCCTCAGCAAAGGAAATCATTAACAAAAATAGACAACCTATGGAATGGAAGAAAACAGTTTATTTTTTCCTCTCTTTTTTTATTCTTGTTCACATACAGTTGTCTCCATTTCCCTCCCACCACTCCCCCCCTCACCCCATCTATCCCCACCTCCCACCCTCAAACCTACCCCCCTTTGGCTTTGTCCATGGGTCCTTTATACGTGTTCCTTGATGACCCTCCCCCTTTTCCCCCCTCTTAACCCCTCCCACCTCCCCACTGGTTACTGTCAGTTTGTTCTTTATTTCAATGTCTCTGGTTATATTTTACATGCTTGTTTGTTTTGTTGATTAGGATCCACTAGGGCACCCCAGTGTTTGTAGTAGCACAATTTACAACAGCCAAGTGCTGGAAGCAACCTAAGTGCCCATCAGTAAATGAATGGATAGAAAGTGGAATAACTATAATAGCATAATCAATAAAATATATATATATATTTTTTAAAGATTTTATTTATTTATTTTTAGAGAGAGGGGAAGGGAGAGAGATAGAGAGGGAGAGAAACAGCAATGTATGGTTGCTCCTCGCATGGCCCTCACTGGGGACCTGGCCTGCAACGCAGGCATGTGCCCTGACTGGGAATCAACCGGGACACTTTGGTTCCCAGCCCGCGCTCAATCCACTGAGCTAAACCAGCCAGGGCAAATATATTTAAAAATAAAAAAAAAACAAAAACGAAAAAATATCTACGGTACATTTACACAATGAAATGCTACTCAGCAGAAAGAAAGGAGCTCCTATCCTTTGTGACAGCATGGATGGATCTGGAGAGCATTATGCTAAGTGAAATAAGCTAGGCGGAGAAAGACAAATATCATATGATCTCACCTATAAGTGGAACCTAATCAACACAACAAACAAGCAAGCAAAATATAACCAGGAAGTAAATAGTTTTGAAGCACATATACAATGAGTGATTAATGTTTAAAATATACAAGGAACTAATATGCTTAATAGTAAAAAATAACCCAATTATAAAATAGTGAAGAACCTGAATTGATATTTGTCCAGGAAAGACATATACATGGCCAACAGGTACATGAGAAGGTGCTGAACATCACTAATCACCAAAGAATTGCAAACCCAAATCACTATAGGATATATCATCTTATCCCTATTAGGATGGCTCTTATTAAAAGACAAAAGCCCTGGCTCGTGTAGCTCAGTGGATTGAGCACGGGCTGCGAACCAAAGGGTCGCTGGTTTGATTCCCAGTCAGGGTCCATGCCTGGGTTGCAGGCCAGTTCCCCAGTGAGGGCCATGTGAGAGACAACCACACATTGATGTTTCTCTCCCTCTCTTTCTCCCTCCCTTTCCTTCTGTCTAAAAATAAATAAATAAAATCTTAAAAAAAAAAGATAACAAACGCCAGTGAGAAAATGGTGAAAATGGAACTACTGTAGATTGCTGATTGGAATGTAAACTGATATACAGCCATTGTGAAAAAAATGGAGGTTCCCTAAGAAATTAAAAATAGAACTACTGTGTGATCTATCAATAGCACTTCTTGGTACTTATCAAAGGAAATGAAAGCATTATCTCAGAGAGAGATTGGCACTCCCACGTTCTTTGCAGCATTATTTACAAAAGCCAAGGCATGGAAACAATCTAAACGTCTGTCAATGGTGGAATGGATCCAGAAAATGTGATTATGTCTGTGTGTATACACACACACACACAGAAATATTCAGCTCTTAAAAATAAGGAAATCTTGTCATTTGCAAGAGTGGGGATGAACTGGAGGGTTTTATGCTGAGTAAAATAAGCCAGACGGAGAAAGACAAACACTGCATGATATCACAGACAGGGGAGACCCAAAAAATACTGGGAATTATCTTCCGGAGGGCGGGCCACTTGTAGTACCGGCTTACCCCACTAGGTGGGTGCTCCAGGAACCCGTCTGTAGCAGTGCACCAGCTGGCACTATTGTGAGAGACTGCTTTTGACTTCAGTGAACTTTTTTTTGAAGACTCTTTCAACATGTTTGTCCATTTCGTGATGGGTGGTTTAGGAGCGCACCTGCCCACCCTGCACTGAGTGATCAGCAGTTTCTGACCCCAAAACAGCATGACCCCAGTGCCCCATCCTCCCTATTCACCAGAACTTGCCCTAAGCAACTTTTTTTGTTTCCATGGATGAAAGAAGTCCTCAAAAGGAAACATTTTGCTGATGTGGAAGAAGTAAAACAAAAAACAGCAGAAGCACTAAAAGGCATCAAAATCGAAGAGTTCGTAAACAGTTTTGAGCCCTGGGAAAAATGTCTGGATAGGTGTATTGCATCAAATAGAGAATACTTTGAAGGTGACTGAAGCTTTAACATGTAAGAATAAACACACAACTTTTTATAAATAAATTCTTCTTTTTGTTTCCTTTAATATATGGAGTATTTTTAAAAAGTGAGACTTACAGAAACTGAAAGTAGAACAATGGTTACTGGGGTGGGGGAAAGAGGGAGAGTCTGTAAAAGGGCACGGACTTTCAGTTCAGTCTTTGGAGATGAATGAGGTCTGAGAATGTATAACTTGGTGCCCACGGTTCATAACACTGTATTGTACAGTTGAAACTTGTTAAGAGAGTAGAACTTAAATGTTCTTACCAAGGGGGCAATAGGTAAATATGTGAGCTGATGAAGGTGTTAATGTGATAGCAGGGAACTTTTATAATGCATACACATATTAAATCTTCATGTTGTATTTTTAAAATATCTTACATCTTTGTCGATTCTACCTCAATAAAGCTAAGAGAAGGTTTCATGATGATAGCACTTTTATTTGTTCTTTTAGGCCTACTTCTTATAACAATGCCTGGCACGTGGTAGGAATTAAATAAATATTCTTTTCCCATTTCTCCCATTGTATTTTGTCACCATCTCTTCATGTCCTCCACTTAATTTTCTCTTACTCTGCTTACATGTCTTTCTTTGAACAACTATGCTTCTTTTTGAGATTTCTGTTCTGTTGACCCCTTTCTGGTTTCGGGTAGTTTGTTAAAATAAAATCCTTCCTGAATTTTCATCTGGTAAATGTATCCATCCATTGACATTGTCCTGAGTTTCAATTTGAATACTATGGTTATGGAAGATAGGAATTTTTTATTTTACTTTATCTAGTTAAAAACTTCATAAACTAAAATTACACTTTTAATACTAAGTATATGGTTGTTGCTTTCATATATTGTAGAGGATACAAAGTATCTTAAAGAGAAAGCAGCTTCCTTCGATGAACAGAAAATACAGTTTGGCAGAAGAAATTACAGAAGAAATAAAAATATTTGCCACAAAATGGTAGTTTTCTTACTACACGCAACATAGATTGAGAAGAGGAGAAAGCTCTATGTAGGTTGATTTAGTTTTTCTTTACCTTTACAGTGAAGGACATACTTTTCTCCTTACTCAGTCTTTTCTTTCATACATAACAGAATGTTACTTGTATTTTTTAAAATCATTATTATAGAGAAGTAAAATGCATAGAAAAGAAGAAAGAATGCCATAATGAACCTCACGGACTCATCACCTAATTGTAATGATTATTGCCTCAACACCCATCTCGTTTTATTCAAACCAGTTACTGGACCATTGTAAAACTAATCTCAAGTATGATATGATTTTATTTGTTAATATGTCGCTGTGAATTACTAAACAAATAAACCATTTTGAAAATGTAGCAAAAATGTTATCACATTTATATAAAGAAAACAATACTTTCTTACTATCATACAAATTTACTCAGTATTCCCATTGTCCCAGTTGTCTTATTTTTATAGTATTTTTTACTTGACAAAATAAAAACCATGCTTTGGATTTGCAATTGATGAATATCACCTTAACAGTATTTTCATTACTATGTGTTAAATTTCTAAAGCTAGAAAATTAAGATAGAAAAGTATAAGTTTTGCAAGAAATCACCCCTCACTGGTTTGTCGATGAGGGCCTAGGACTTCTTACTAATGAGCCTGTCTCTCACGCCTCCAGTGTCACGCTGGCTCCGCTGCCTTCAGGGGTGCAGAGCCCCGAGCACGGTGATGGTGGTTCTCACGGCACAACCGCTCTTGAGCTGCCTTTTTGCCAGCTGCCATTTCATAAGAAGTTACTCAATTTAAAGGATAATATTTATTCAATTTCTGCTGTCATAACGTTCTGTGATAATTATTTACTTTTTATTTATTTATTTATTCATTTATTTATGGCAAGGAAAGAAAGTGTAACACACTGTAACAGCAATGATTGGAAATGACTCTTGAAATGTCAAGGACTTTTTCTTTAAACAATAATTAGCAGATTAAATGCTAAGTACATTTAATCACTCTGATATTTTGCATTTGGACCATAACCAACATCATCACTAAATGTAGTCACTTATGGATCTCATAGCAGTCTAATCTTCAAGTAAAATATTATTCACTCAGGTATATTTTTTTTCTAAAGATTTTATTTATTTATTTTTAGACAGAAGGGAGGGAAGGGAGATAGAGAGGGAGAGAAACAGCAATGGTGGTTGCCTCTCACGTGGCCCTCACTGGGGACCTGGCCTACAACCCAGTCACGTGCCCTGACTGGGAATCAAACCAGCGACCCTTTGGTTTGCGGCCTGTGCTCAATTCACTGAGCTACACCTGCCAGGGCACACTCAGGTATATTTTAATGACTCAAATGTAACTTCCACTATATAAAATTTGTATAGCAATACTGAAAAGTGACACAGTAAAAGTGACACTGCTAAATTATAGGAAAGTATTGGAAAGTACATTGCATGTCCTTTTACCTTAAAATTTTTTGCTATAATTTTATTGCATTACTATCAATATTTGTTTCTGAATCTATATTCAGTGCTTTAGGTAATATTAACATTAGATTAATTAAATCATTGGTTAATCCCGTGAATATTTATTTAACACCTACCATAGGCCAGATATTAGTGTGACTAGGTATAATGCAGAAACTAAAATAAACAACACAATCCCTGACCTCATGGAGCCTCCTTTAAATACCCCTTCCAAAAGAAAATAGGAAGAAGGAAGACTTCTCATTAACATTTCTGTAAAATAATATGTGTATTATTAAACATCGAACATGGTCCAGGCAGCGTGCTAAGCGAAAGGGAGAACAAAAGAGTTAGATACATTCCTTCCCTCCAGGACGATGTGAGACGCTGATAGAACATAGTCATAAATAAGCTGCCGACTCAACAAAGTAAGGAGTTGCTAACAGAAACGTCATGTAAGAACTGGAGGAAATGTTGATGGATGAGAATATTTAATAGAAGATAATGAAAGAGAGGGAAATAAAACATGAGAGGATATGGAGACAGAAATTTCCCACCTTATTTTGATGGTAAATTCTTGAACAAAGCAATTAAATAAAATTGATTTAGCTTTTAGTTTGTTATAGACTGAATTATGTGACAAGCTGTTAATAATAATAACTTCGGATTGCTTAATGTGGGAGTTGAAAAGCACTTTAACAATTAGGGAAGTCAAAGCAACAAAGTCTGATGAAATAAAAAGTTTAGTAAATCAAGTTAATACAGCATTTGAACAAATCAAAATTTGCAAGGCTCTTTATGGCTGGATATCTATCTGACCATATAACTGAAAGTTTATGAAAATTAACAAGGTTTTTGCTCTCATAATTTTTTAATATTTAATTTTTTTCCAACTTGGTGTTGGGATTAGAAAAAAAGTTATTATTTGGGTAACTTTTGGATTATATTATTTAATTTTTTTCTTCTTCACATGAGATCACATTCTTCTCATATGAGAACCTTTGTATATGTTCTTCCCCTGGCCTAGAATGGCCCATAGCTGTCCATTTCTTCTCCTCCTAATTCCTTAGAAAGTCTTTCTTGACTTTAGACTAATCAGTACTCTTCTTTCCATGGAAATCATTTACTTCATCTAGTCAAGGATTAGATATGGCAAGTGCTGATTGATGTGTAAGTCTCCCACTGGACTGCCATCTCCTGAAGGTAACAAGTCCCCATTGCTCCCCATTGGCTTTCCAGTGTTTTCACGGTAAATAGAGTAGAATATTCAGTAAACATGTGTTGGACAAAGGAATTCAGTATGTTTCTGAGACTTGCGGTCTCTTCTGAAGAAAACTGAACCTCCAATCTAGGGAATATAGAACTCTGAAGGTGGTAAAACACAAACAGCTTCAATAGAACCACTGTTACATGGGATCTTCGAAAACAAAATGTCTAACTGTTCACTGTTTTTAGCTGATACTTTTCTAGAACCAGAACCCAAATTCTTTGTATGCTTTGTATATAGAAAGGTAAGCCCACAAAGTCCTTAAAAAAAAAAAAAAAAAAAAAAACAATGGCCAGAAAACCAAGTGTCCTACAAAATCATTAGTTGAAATGTGATGTAGAGTAGATAGTACTCCACAATAGAGAGCCATTTAAAAATACAACAATAATAAAAAGGTCTAAAAGAGTCAAGATCAAAGAAGATGTTACTTATTTTTGGACTCACAATAGGCCTCATACTCCCAGACAAGATAATTGAATTTCAAAGATTTTAGCACCAGTGAGTGGCTTAATTATTTAAGAGAGTTGCTTCATGTTCAGTTATATTCTCTGCTTAGATCTGGGCTGATGTGGAAAGAATATTGAGACGCTGGTGCTGTTCTTCCACGTGGGGTCTGACAAAGAACCTTACCGAAGCAGAGATAAATACGCAATGTACAAGCAGCGCCGTCCCAGCGGGTCTGCATGAAATTTGTGTGGGTGTGTGGGTTTTAACCTTTCATCATAAAGCTGGTCAGTTGGTATTTCAAGAGATTAGGAGCCATAAAGTAAAAAATTTAGAAACTTTGAAGGACTAACAAAGTAAAAATGAAAATCAGAGAGGTAAAAGAGTAAGGAGAAAACCGGCCTTCTGAGGGATCTACAATTTAAACCGGATCCTGGCAGAGGAAATCATCAGCAAAGCATCTTTTGCACACATATTCCACTTTCCTTTTGAGAGAAATAGATTCTGCCTTATGACCCTTGCAGAACTTTGCTACTCTAGTGCGATTGTTATTTTGCTGTTTGTGTGAGACTTGAAAATAAAGGCAATTGGGAACTAAGAGTTTCAAGGAAAGATCAAAATTGTACACACTACAACAATAAATAAGAACCCAAATAAACAAAAGATATAGGTTTTGAGAAGGTCAAAAAGATTGCAAAAGTAATCTGTTTACCTGATCTATTCCCAATTCAGATAAAGTTGAGAATTAGATCTTGCAAATATCTGATAGTTAAATGTGGCCATACTCAAGGTGTCTCTCTAGACATTCAAACAGTGTGAGGGATTTTGTGGGCTTACCAAATGCTGAGATGCAGTCCTGTTTGCAAGCTATTAATACAAGTTCTAACTGAAAGAGTGCTTCAATATTAAAGCTTAGAAGAATAAATGCAATGAAAGATAAGCAATTGCATTTTCCTCTAGAATTCAAAATTGCATTTCCCTGAAAAATACAATTTTAAAAGGTACTGTTATACAAGGGCCTGTGAGCAATATATGGTAGTGGGCGCATGGATGGAGAACCCCAAGGACTTGCATTTCACTGGCAAATAGTGATACTACTAAGATGATTATAATTATCAGCAGTCCAGATAGGTTTCCAATCTCCAAGAAATAATGGAATCATTGCTTCCTGTAGGGACACTGCTAACTCATCAGTCCCCTTTGTGAGAATTAGAAACAAATAAAAACCACAAACTTTCCTTCCTTGGAGCAGGCTCAGCCCAGATCCAGGGGCACGGTTCCTCAGCACTCCCCCCATCTGCCCAGCACCCTCTGCAGGACAGAGTCTAACAGTCTGACTCCTGACCAGGTAGCATGTAGACAAAACTTGCATTTCATCTGACCAAGATCCAGTATCTGATTAATATTACATGACTGTAGGAGAGAAGCCCTTGCCTATCACTGAATTTAATGTCTTACGTAGTAAGTACTTCATGTCGATAGGTCCTATAAAACAGTATATAATGAAACCAGTTTCACCACAAAGGCTAACCGATATAAATGAGAGTCAAGTTCCCAAGGCATCTTGTCAATGTTACAATGAAATAATGATGATCTAAACTATGTTAATTTGAGGACCTGCTCCATTTCAAAATGTTGATGCTAATGCTATTTGAGAAAATTGAAAATACATTTCTAGGTAAATGGACCAAATAAAAACAGTTTATTGTTGTTATTATCATAATTTGAATTGATAATGAAAAGGGAAATAGAATATTTAGTTAATTAAGAAGGCCAGAATATACTTCTATGGTCAAAAGTTGACTTTTTTTTTAATAATTCTAGTACACATTTGATGAAGGTCTGAAAAGCTATGCCCATGATAGTTTTGTAGTTTAGAAAAGTAAAAATGATAGAAATATAGCTTCTAAAACATATGTTTCTAGCTATATTTAGTAAGCTACCTTATGCATACATGAGGGCACTATTTATACACTTAGTTATGAAGTGAAAATATATAGAGCCAATATAAATTATGTTGGCCAGTTCACTTAAAACCCAAAGCAGCAAATCATAAAAAGCAATAGGTACATAATATAAATATTTTTTATTTTAACTTAAAACCTAATGTATATTAATTTACCAATATAATACGTGATACATAGATTGTTAAGATTTTTAAGTACAGGAATATATTTGCTGTGTAAACTATGGGTAGAAGTCGTTTAGAGGGTGAACTGTTGTTTGCAGTCCGTTGTATTTGGTCTCAGCCACCCTTTAGTATAGCGTCATGGACTGAATGTTTGTGTTTCCCCAATTCATGTGCTACAGTCCGAACCCCCAATGTCACTGTATTGGGAGGTGGGGCCTCTGGGAGGTAACTAGGTTGTGAGGCTGGAGCCCTCATGAATGGGAAGTGACCAGAGCTGTCTCTCCCTCTCTCTCTGTTTCTCTCCGCCAACTGCCCCCCCTGCCCCCACTGATCTGATGTGAGGATACAGTTAGAGAGAGCTATCTGCAAATCAGGAAGAGTGTCCATATCAGAAACCAGCTATGCCAGAGCCTTGATCTTGAACGTCTCACCGTACAAAACAGCGGGAAATAAATTACTGTTCAGTCGCCCAGCCTATTGGAATTTGCTGTAGCAGTCTTAACTGACTAAAACAATGACCTATGTCAACATATGTTTTTCTTTCAAAACACCCAGGTTGCCTTTATAAACGTATTTTTACAAACATTTTTATATAACAATGCTTAACTGTTTAAATATTTAACTAGAATTCAAAATGCAATAGGTGTGATGTAATTAGGAAAGGCAGATGATTCTTTTTAATTGTATCGTTCATGTAATAGAGTAAAAGTGGCAACAAAGAGACGCAACAAACAATAGACAACTACAGTTGTCAAGATAACAGTGACAAAAGGGGGCACAGTCCAGCCACCTAGCTCTAGTGGCAGGTTCCCCTGTTTAATGTGTACAATTTGACGAGGGGAACCGCTTCCAACATACTAAATTTTTCCTCCTGTTTTAATTACTTTCCTCTAATATCAAAATTACTTTTATTGCAGAATGTTAGACCAGCATTCACGGAAAACCTAAAAATGTGGATATCCTATTATTTACATTGAGTAAGGCAGATAAAATTCATGCAAAGTAGGTACTATTGTCTGGTTATTGCTGTTCTGCTTTGTGTCCTCTCTCAAGAGTTACCTAGTATGATATTGGAAATAATACTTACCAGCTTGGATATGCACTGTTTGAAAAGCACATTGGATCTCACCATGTTTATCTGTTTCATACATTAAAGAACCACCAGACTTTGTACAGATCCCTTGAGGAGAGGTCCATGATTTAGGGAAAAACATTTCTTCTTTTCTTTTTTTTTTTTTTTTTTTTTAATAAAAGGGAAATAGATAGGAAAGGAAAGAGGTGGTTAAGTAGAGTATAAATGTAAAACATCAGACATACTCGTTGAAATCAACATTAAAATTCTGAGTTATCTGGCACGTGGGATTTCTCACTTCAGTGAAGGACTTTTCAAGGAAGGACTCATATGCCAAAATTGTAAATTTACCTCAATCTCATAATTATATGCTCAGAATACATTATGTTTTGGTGAAGGAGTACTTTGAATCTAATTGCACTCTAAATTTTATAATTTATTCTATATGTAGGCCTTCTATGCATAGAAAATCATAGACTTAAATTGACTCTTCTGTGCTTTTCATATTTGAGAGAGATTTTAATGAAAAGCAAGAACCAAGTATATAATTACTTGCTCTGTTCATGCCCCATTAAATGACTAGCATTCTAATTTGCCATCGGGTAACACCAGTGAGAAGGCAGGTTCGTGCTACCCAAACTACTGACACGAAGAGAACTTGACAGGAAGCAAAGCCAAAGGCACTCAATATCTAACTCTCTATAGAAATAAGGAAAGTCTACTAAGGATTTTTAAAGTGGTACTCCATATGAACACTTGTTCTATTTTCTTTCAAAAATAAAATGAGCTGTATGAATTTTTATTTTAAATCTAATTTTTCCTCTGTACCCTTTAAAATGCTATAATGTTTTCTTTCTTTTTTTGTAATATTTTGGGAAAACGAAATGTAATCTTGAACCTCTAAGAGGCTCTTCTTCCAAGGAGTTCTGGGAGGAACAAAGAAAAAGAAATGATAATTTTGAGAGTAGTTATTGTGACAGAAACCATGAAAGAAATAGGCCCATTGCAGTGACTTTTTTCACACTTAGCAAAATTTACTCTAAAAATCATGCTTACCTCATTCTATACTAACATGTTAAAACCATATTTTATAACTGAGAGACATCAAATTCTCATTCGGATTCGATGGACACGGAGTGAGTAGGGAACAATTTTGCTGCTTCTCACATCTGGCAAATATTTGACTCTATAAATCATTAACATATTTTCATTTGTTTGTTAAATTAATTCAGGAAGATTGAGTATTTTCCAAGAAAATTAGAAAAAAAAAGACCTTGATGTTTATAGTTCTTAAACGTTATCTCTTTGGGACTTCCAAATTTATTTTAAAGGGATGCATATGTATTTATAAAATGTTTTGAGTGAACAGCTGACTGCAAATAAGATGGTGTTCCCATAGCTATCCGAACATTGTGGTGCAAGCATTGCAAAACGTAACGTAGCTGTGGTTGAGAAGACAAAGAAATTTAATGTGGGCATGGATAAGGATGACTCTGAGGAGCTCCTAGAGGTGGTTTACGAGGAAATGACTAACGAGTAGCTGTTGGAACTAGATTAGGAATGTGTAGCGGAAGAAGAGGAAAGAGAAAAGGTAACAGGGGAAAGAAAAGAAGACAAACCACACCCCCACCAAATGTACAGGGAATGGTTTAGTAGAAACTTTTGCAGACCTCAATAAACTTCTTAAAAAGTGTGACAACATGGATCCTCAACACTAGAAAGTTTTCATTAATAAAGAGGAAAGTTCATGGTGCGTTATCTGCTTAGAACAAATCTAAGATGAAAATAAAGAAACAACCCAGGCACACCACTATGGACATATTTCTGAAAAGAGTGACCGCTTCTGAAGAAGAGCCTCGGGCAGGTCCTTCAGAAGGTCTTCTGGAGGAAGATGCTGTCCCAGGAGATCACAGCTCTGTGAGTGCTAGTGCCCCTGAAGGTCTTCCAGTGGGGTGACGTGGAGGGGCAAGACAGTCATATTGATGATCCTGGCCCTGTATTTTGTGTCTTAATTTTGATAAAAAAAAAAAAACCTTAAAAAGTAAAAAATTAAAATTAAGAAATTTAAAAGTAGAAAAAAAGTAGATAAAATAAGGATATACAGAAAATATTTTGTAGAGTGGTACAATGAGTGTTTTAAGCTAAATGAAATTACAAGAGTTGAAAAGTTTTAAAAAAGTAAAAGGTTTATCAAGTAAAAATGTTACATACAGTAAGTCAAAGTTAATTTACTATTGAACAAAGAAAAAATGCTTTTACAAATTTAGCTTAGCCTAAGTGTGGAGCGTTTATGAAGTCTACAGTAGTGTACAGCAATGCCCTGGGCCCTAGCAGGGTCCCCAGCCTCCGGGCCTTGGATCAGTACCGCTCCAGGCCTGTTAGGAGCCAGGCCACACAGCAGGAGGTGAGCTTGGCTGCAATTCATTTGCATCATCCCCAAACCATACCCCCACTCTGGTCCATGGAAAATTGTCTTCCACGAAATGGGTCCCTGGTGCTAAAAAGGTTGGGGACCACCTACACCTTCACATTCACTGACCGCTTCACTTACTGACTCCTCCAGAGCAACTTCCAGTTCTGCAAGCTCCAATCATGGTACGTGCCCTACACAGGTGCACCATTTTTATATTTTATACCGTATTTTTGCTGTAGCTATTCAATGTTTAGATATGTCCAGGTACATAAATACTTACCACTGTGCTATAATTACCTACAGTATTTATTACAGTAACATGCTGTACAAGTTTGCCATCTAGGAGAGTAAATATCACGTAGCTTAGGTGTATAGCAAGTTATACCGTCTAGGTTTTTGTAAGTGCACTCCATGTTTGCACAGTGATGAAGTCACCTGATGATGCGTTTCTCAGAATACATCACCATTGTTAAGCAACACATGACTCTCTCTGTATGGATGACTATTTTATATATATCAATGTATATTAATACATACTATATAATTATATATAATACACATACTGGTTGGATATTATATATATTATATCCAGCTAATATATATCCAGCTAACTTAGATTACAGTCCACAGTTGATTTGTATTGATTTGAATAAACAGACTGAGATACTGAGGTATGAATATAGGGAATACCGTAATTAAGATCTATTACTTGTTGGTTATTCATTTAGATTGCAGCAGCATGGATGGAACTGGAGAGCATTATGCTAAGTGAAGTAAGCCAGGCGGTGAGGGACAAATACCATATGATCTCACCTTTAACTGGAACATAAGCAACAAAAGAAAAAAGCAAGCAAACTATAACCAGAGACATTGAAATTAAGAACAATATGACAGTAACCAGAAGGGATGTGGGAAGGGGTAATGGGGGGACGGGGTTTTCAGGAACAACTATAAAGGACACATGGACAAAACCAAGGTGGGGGTGGAAGCAGGGGAGGGAGGTGAGGATGGCTGGGGTGGGGGGTAAATGCGGACAACTGTAATTGAACAACAATAAAGTAATTTATATAAAAAAGAAATTATTCTTACTTCCCCCATGATATATAAACAAATTTTAAGATGCACCTGTCATTACTGAAGTATTTCAAAAATAATGTGAGCACATTTAAAGAAATTTAACAATGTCTTGTATATATGCTCCAACTTAAGTTCTAAAGACAAATTCTAATTTTGTCACTTCTAATTATGTATTATCAGTAAGTACTTGAGCCAATTTTCCTTCTAAATGTAATGATTTGGACTATAAAATACTTAAAATCTTGCCTTTTTTTACACAACAAAATTAAGAGCACAGGAGCTGGATATAGATCCAGATACAGTCAAACTAATCCTAATTGGTGCTAATCATTTTGAAATTTCAATGTCAATAGGATGCAGGAGAGTGCATCGTAACATCTGTGACACATTGTGATGGTTAATTTTGAGTCAACTTGGCGGGGCCA
>PVJI01015355.1:0-41373 GCA_004026765.1 Micronycteris hirsuta | reverse complement strand
CACTGTAGAAAAATTTAAATAGACACACATAAACAGAATACATTGGGCCCTCACATGTTCATCATTCGGTTGCAGAGACCATTAGTTATTATGCTAACTCATTTTTTAAAAGGAATGTGAGCTTCCTCTTCAAAAGATATTATTTAGAAACACATATGCTGATTTTTTTTTAAGTTAACATGAATTTTCCACAGAGAAAGGTACTAGAATCATGTATCAGGGTTTGGTTGCTGGCCTCCTACTGCTGAGGATACTCTGCACACCAGATCTGACTTTCTTTAAAGAGCAAAAAAGAATGGTCCATATACTACTAAGTAAAATTTACACTCTACTGTTATGTACATTCTTTACTTTGCTTTTAACCACTATGTAATACAGAGAATGGAATTATTAGAACTAAGGACCTGAAGACTGAAGCAATAGACTCAACCTCACACAGCTGTTAAGAAGCAAACCGTCTAGCGAGGCACGTTCCAGAACGCTGCAGTAGAAAGTGGTATCTCAATGAAATATGCTACTACAAGAAAGCAAGGCCAGTGTTCTCTTCCAATACAATATAAATGTCCCTGGGAGATAGCCTTCTCTCAGGGAAGCATGGGGAAAAGACTTATCCCACCCTGAAAAATTTCCACCTGATGGCACGCAATGAGAGCAGTCCTTTGTGCTTCAACCACAACTTTGAAACGCTCTCACATCGAGTTCTGGTTGTCCTCGTGCATTTGCTGGGAATTGCTCCTAGAATTTATAGACTGTTTGCAACTGTACGGAACCCACATCTTTCGATCCATATGGTGGTTGCTGAAACAAATGTTAAATGACCCTATCGATGCCTCACTAGAGTGGTCAGTATTTATTGTGATTCTACATGTCAAAATGGTCAGTGTCTGCTGTGGTCTGTGGGCTGTGACAGGAAGGATGATTTCCCAGAGACAGCATCCTCCAAGCTGTGCCTTGGACCCCGATTACAAATCAGATCAGCTGAGTGGAGGAACACAAGCGAAGCTGCAGCAGTGAGAAAGCTCTGGATTCACTGGGCCAGAAGAGAGAGTGAGTGGAGCCCTAATGCTCAGGGTCAAGTTGAAGAGTGTTATACACAGGCTTGAGTAGGAACAGGATGGGGGAACAGGGGAAACAACCACAGGGGGAGGAACAGCTGCGACATAATTCAAGTCAGATTAATTGAAGGTCATTGTGGAAAGGCCAACAAAGACTAAAAGGACCTTGAGTAAGAAATCTGGGAATGTCTTGGGAACAACAGCTAGTGCTGGGCAGACTCAGACAGCATGAGTTCAAACCCAGGTAGAGGACAGGCTAATACAACCTCTTATCACTTGGGAGAGTGACAGAAAATTCTCTCCGGCAAAGGCTTTCAAACTTTTTACAGCAAGCTACAGTAAGAAAAACATTTTTCATTTTGACTCAGTATAAATATGCGTATTCCTACACACACCGATTTAACTGAAACAAAAGTTTTATGAAACAATATTTATATGTCTATGGGTAATAAAGTCTGGCCTTTTCCATCTTATTCTATTTTCTTAAAATTAAAGAAATATATAAGTGACAACCTTCTCAATGGGTCTCACAGCCTACTAATGGAACACAGGGTAACTGGCAGTCTGTAATGCACTATTCTATTGGGTACACTCCATGAGAAGATAAATATAAACAAGTAGTTTCTATCCTTAAGATCCACACAATCAAATAATTAAACAGAAGAAACTCTCTGTCTTGCTCTGGCCACTATCTTATTTCATGTCATGTAATGCCAAATCTCTTGTCTTCTAGAAAGAGTTTTCTAACCCAGTAGTCTTCAAACATTTCGATCTCAGGAACCCTTCACACTTTTCAAAATGATTGAAGACCCTAAAAAGTTTTCAGTCTAATGGGTTACATCTATTATTACTTACCACTTTTTAAATTAAAACTGAGCAATCTAATATACATATGTGTGTATGTACATGTTTCAATAAAATTATTATAATAAATCTATTACATGTTAACATAAATGTTTATCACAAAAATAGCTATATTTCCCAAAATATACTTAGTGAGAAGAGTGGCATTATTTTACATTTTTGCAAATCTCTGCAATGTTTGACTGAAAAGAAAACAGACTCTCACATTTATTCTGCATTCAATCTGTTGCATTATGTCTTGTGGTTGTAGAAAATCTGGTCTCACGCAGAAAATACTTTGAAAAGAAAGATATTTTAATAGCCTTTTCAGACAATCAAGGATATTCCTCTTTGATATTACACCAAAATGCTACAGATTTCTTAATGGTTAGTTGAGCTGCAGAATATAAGACCTGATCAATCAACTTTCCATCCCCTATAACATTAAAATCAATTGGTCTATCTTGCACTTTGAATGGAATATAGTACTTTGGTCCTTTAGAAAATAGTGGCTCATTGAGTGATGCAGATCTCTCAGATGCTGGCACATTTCATTATACAATATAAAAAAATGGCACTTGTTAACATCACCTCCAATCTAATGAGAAAAGTCTTTAATTATCAGGAACCTGCCATGTTCAACCTCATACGTTTTACAAAATTTTACTTTCACTCAAAAGCCTGAACTATGTTACTGGCAATTAATACTGTCAGTTGTTTTCCTTGAGGCAGCAGGAAATTTTGTTCATTTTTGGAAATGGGACACGGGGATTAAGAGGGGAGGTGCATAAATTAGGCACATTTTAAATAGAGTAAATCATCATGTTTCATACCACAGCTTGGACTTGGGGGAAAGATTAGAGGCAGAGATTCCACATACATACTTAGATCCCAGAAGAAAGCTTTAACGCCAGGGAAGTGTGTCTGTATGAACAGTGCTCTGTAGATTGTCATCCCACAATAAATGGCATTTCTTATTTCATTAAATATCCTTACCTAGGCTCTGAAGGATACCCCGGGAGCAGAACACAGTTCATAGGTGGTGTCAGGAAAAGGGGTTCAGTGGTCAAATTGTTTGTGTAATACTGGGTGAGAAAGGGTATTGAACAGAAGCCTCCAATGGAAGGCTTCCGGCGGTCTTTGCTAACTTGAACTGAAGACCGGTAAGAGAGGATTATGGTATGCCGGGTTTCCAAAACAGTGAAGTTCTAGACTCTCATTTTGTAGGAGAATTTCAACAGCTAATGCTCAGAAGAAGACATTTGCAGGGACACTGAGGGATGTATGGTTCTCAGTTAGGCTAAGAAAAGAACAAAAGAAAAAAGAACTAAAAAAGTTGCCTAAGAAGGAGAACAATAAAACTGTCATTTGAAATTAAACCGTATAAATGGTGCAGCCATCCATAAAGTGTGACAAACTATGGTATGACTTCCTAATATAAAAATCCAAGGTAGCCCTGGCTGGTGTAGCTCAGTGGATTGAGCACGGGCTGGGAACCAGAGGGTCCCGGTTCGATTCCCAGTCAGGGCACATGCCTGGGTTGCGGGTCGGGTCCCCAATGAGGGCCATGTGAGAGGCAACCATACATTGCTGTTTCTCTCCCTCTCTGTCTCCCTCCCTTCCCCTCTCTAAAAATAAATAAAATCTTAAAAAAAAAAATCCAAGATGAAAAAGTTGTTTGGAAGCTTCCGGAAGACCATGCTACTATAAATGTCTAGTGATGATCAACTTGCAACGTTTGAAGTTTAGGGGGAAAAGATTAAATGCTGGCTTCCCTGTGCTGCTGTAACTGCTAATTATTTTTCTGAGGGTAATTACGGACTTCTGTTCAGGATTCCTTTATCACTTTTTAAAACTCACTCATGGCCTCCTGTTTGGCAAGCTCTGTGTTATGCAAATACAGTTGTCAACTTCAAGGAAGCTGTTCAGTGGGTTCACACTAAAGTCAGCCACTTGGCACTTCATCTTCTTGGCAAGTTGAACAAATAAGAGTAAGATGTTGAATGGATACACGATCTTTAGTTAGCACTGCACCTCTTAGTTAGCATTCTGACTGCTCTCTGCAATCCACAGGCATAGCGTCTAGTACACATTACGTGCTTGATAAAGGATTGCTAAGGGAATGAATAAAAATGAAAGCTGTTGCATTTGTGTGATCGCTGAGGTCAAGGCCTGTTGAAACCCAGTACAGTGACTCTCACGGGTGCTTGTGAACCCCAGAGGACATAAACCAGGGCGGCCTTATCGGGCCTCTGTGGGTGACTTATCCCAGTCCTGCTGTGATCGCCTGGCACTAACCTCAGCAACACCCTTAGATCTGAAACCTTAAGTCTAGTCTGGATCAAGAGTGCCCCTTTTTTCCCCACTTCTCCATGTCTACTCAACCTCCAAATTCGATTGATTCCACCTAGTCAATGGCTCTCAGAAAAAGCTGCTCCTTCCTGTCTATAAAATAACTGCCTCAGTTAAGATAGCTATGGCTGGACTCAGTAGAGGGGACACACCCTCCCCTCCACTGTAATAATCCCCAACTCCCTGGCAAGTGTACTCTCCCCAAAATCAATCACTCCCAGATAAGAGAACATGGCTTTGGGTTTCGACACTAAACTGACTTGATGATACTTCATCCCAGAATGATGCAGATTTACCCCCCAGCCATGACAGCTCTGATCTGGGGACCCCCAGCCTCCCTGGCCCCTGCCCCTCAAGAATGGGCTTGCCCCTGCAGAAGAAGGGGACTTGTGTCCCTGTTGGAAGAACCTTGATGTCAAGAATAAGACTAAAGGTGGAGCTGGATCTGGGATGCTCAGCTATTCTTCCTAAAGTTACTGTCCGAATTAATTACATGAATTCATCAGGTCAAGAGTCAATGCAGGGGAGGCGACAGCAAAGGGTGTGCTCAGAGGACAGTGCCAAAAGTCGTGAAAGGGCACCTTTCCCTACCAAGCTTTACGAAAGCATGAGTCAACGTATGGGAAGAGAGGTTTTGAGCACAGCTAGTCCTCTCTTTAGATATGTGTCTTATTGTTATAAGACAGAGGTAGGGAAGGCTGAGGTAGGGGGCTGGAGGTGGCATGCAAAGAAAATAATAATAATAAAAAGCTGTCTCATTTAACCTGTAACATTAAGTGGGAATGTTAAGTGGGAATCGGCAGTCATTATTTGAAACCATTTTCAATTCCCTGTAGTATGGTGTCAGAGAACTGTGGAGCCCAGACTGTGGCAGGAGATGCTCAGTGGGCAGGTCAGAGCCATTTGGTCTCCGACAGAACCATGAAAGGCTGCTGGAAGCTGATTTAATCATGTGGACACACAAAACACACACCCAGGGCCTCCCACGGATGCCTGAGAACTGATGGGAAATTGCAGGGAGTTACAGGTAGAAGCAAGGGCCAGCAAAACTAGAGATCATCACTGATCAGTTTCTTTTCTCTGGGCCATTCATTAGACTGGCGAGGTCTCAAGAAACTTGGTGTTATAAAGAGGTGGGCTTCTTCCTTCAAAAGCGAAAGCATTTGCCTTCTTCCAAGAGATGACACAGAAAATGTTTCTTGGGATCTTAAATGTGTTTGCTATGGTCTTGAGTTTTTGCTACATGAACCATAACCTAGATGTCAGTGAGGATTCTATGTCCTTGAAGTTTATGTAGGGTTGCTTTGACCCTTCATCTGAGGAAGTCTTAAGACATCATCAGGTTTCTGCCAATTCCTTGCCTGGTTTGGGTTGATCTACACACAGGGCCATATTCTATGCCCACAGCACACTGAGCTCAAACTCAGCTCTTCTACAGGTTTCCACAAGAATGGTACTCACTTTGATTCAAGGCTTTCCAGAATTGAGTTAATATTTGAGGGGATAACAGGGATAATATTTGAGGGGACACATCCCACTGTGGCAGTCCAGTTTCTCTAGGTCTCTGTCCCTGCTCTCAGTCACGCCCATTCGCTGGCCTATGAGAAACCAAGGGCTCCACCTCTGCATCCTATAGGACTGCTCCCTGACAGGCCGCTTCCAGCTGCTACCCATGCACATGCCACCAGGAATCTTCCCAACAAACTCAGTTCTCTATTTAAGGAAACTTTTCACATCAGCTCTCAAAAGAACAAAGTGATCTGCCTATGTTTCAAAACTAATTTAGACCCACATGAGATGCTTGGAATATAATGGGTACAGAAATTCTATTTATTGCTCAGAGTAGGGTCCTCCTCGCTGGGACCCCACACAGACACAGCCTGGGACTGAGGGAGTTTTGTACTCCTCACTTCATCTATCACAGACTAGGACAGGCATAGGTTAGACCGTCTTTACCACATAGATTTTATTCCCTCTTAGGAACCTAAAATGCTTTCAGATGTCATCTCACTAGTTCTCACAGCTTCCCTTTAAAGAAAGAGAGAGATGCCCCTATGCCAGATGTGCAGATGCAGCTGAGTTATAGAAGTGGGTAAAGGACCCCAAAGCTTGCCCGCGGGCAGCACGGGGCAGAACCACCACTGGGACGAGGGGCTCAGAAACTTCAATCTGGGGTTACAGATAATACTGCCTCGCAGAGGGTTTCAAGTTTTGCTCCTTCTCTTCTCAGAAATGCTGGAACTTGAGCTTTCCCTATTTGTACTTATTGAGGCAGGACAGCACAGGGTTCAGACCGCAGGCCCTAGAACTAGGTAAAAATCTCAGTATGGCTCTTCTCTAGCTTCTGAACTTGGGGAAGCTAGTCAACAGTTTACTGCCTCAATCTCAGCATCTGAAAAATAGAAATGATAAATAATAGTATCCACCTCCCAGGGCTATTTTGAAGATTGAATGCGTTTACACCCTCCTACCCCCAGCCCCCCGTACACCGACTATAGAGCTTGGGAAAGTGCCTGGAACAGAGAAACACCGCATACGTGTTAGCTATAATTATTTCTTCTTTTCACATTGTACATTCTTTATTTAGCAGCCATGAGTTGATTTTTGTCGGGTGACAGCATTGTCTAACTATGGAAACCAACATTGCAAGATCCTAAGATATGATTAAATGTAATGCATATTCACTCTATCGTCCCCTTTCTTTTTTTCCTTCTTTTTTCTTTTCTTTTTTCTTCTCTTCGCTTCCCCTCCATTCCCTCCTCCCCTCCCTGCCCCTCTTCTCTGTCCTTCCTTCCTTTATTTCTTCCTCCCTTCCTTCCTTACAGAAATATCTCCTGAGTGCCTACTATATGATATGATATAGTACTAGATTAGGTACTGTAATAAAAATAAGCTAGAAGGTAATTTTGACTTTAGGATGCTATGGTCTCAGACGAATAGGCACATAAATGCATACATTTCAATTCAAAGTAATATTACAGCAGGAACCCAGATGAAAGAGTGTCGAATTCTGCCTGAAACTCTCAGTAGAGCCTTCCTTCCCTGAGGAAGAAACACTATAGGTGAACCTTGATGGATCAAATGCAGGTTTGCCAAATAAAGAATATTTGGGCGGGGGGGGGGTGGATTTCTGCAGTAAATATATTTTTTAAAGTTCACAGACAGCAACTGTAAAAACAATAACAGCCGCCATTTACTAGATCATGAGGCCCGTCCCAGCACATCAAGAACCGAGCCAATGCACAAAGTATGATTCTATCAATCTAGAAATCGGTAACTAAAATGGTTAACAGTTCACAGAGGATGGCCATTTACAAAATAAGAAATTTCCGTGTTATTTTATCAAGTAAAATAAAAGGAGAAGTAAGTATTTAAATATTGTAGACGACAAATAGTAGTAATACTGTGCTTCTAGGGATATAGATTTAGGTGTAAAAACAGTTTCAGAGATTGTTCTCTGTAAATGATTTAATATATTTTATAAATACATAAGAATGAAAATTTTCAACTGAAAATAACAAAACTACTTTTAAAAGTACAGCTGAATAGATTTCAGGGGGAAACAGATTTGAGAAAGAAATGTTACAAGGAAGTTTGGAAAAGATTTCACAACATCAAAAAATATAACCAATGGAATATGTGTATATGTGAATAATTCACATCTTTATGACATATTTCAAAATTAGTTTGTAAAGTGATTTCTCAGAACCTGATTACCTAAATGCTATTTAAGCATTCAGAATAAGGAGGAAAAAGCCCCCAGCTCTTCGGAGGAGTAAGTAGAGCATTTTATAGAAAGGGGGGTAACTCTTTTATGATTTCTCAGCCTTGGATACAGTTCTCATTTTCTTCCCATATGGACATGCCTTCATGGTGCCAGAAAGAAGGCAAATAAACCACAGTTAAACAAGTAAATAATTATATATATGTTCCTACCCAGAAATATTAACAGAAGAACAGCTACTATTTATATGCCAATTAGCACTGTGGAGAGGGGTAAACACATCTTTAAAGAACTTCTCAAAAAAACAACTTTCAAAACAGAAGTGACATGAAAAGAGGTGAGTTTTTACCCTCCATCTCAACTCTGAAATAACACCCACATCAACCACGACTTTTATTTGCTAAATGTCATAAATGACTTTGCCTGTTCAAGGGTGCCTTACAGGCTATTCACCACTAATGAGCAAATAAACAAAAAACTGCACTCAACAACGCTTTAAGCAGTTATCGGGTTTTTGTTTTGAAATCTCACGAAATGAGAAGTCCTGAGGCAGGTGCTTTCAGATTTCGTTGAACCAGATTCCTTCCCTATTTCTATTCTACCTCTCAGTACTTGGCCTTCGCAGTCACCAGACAGATTCAGCAGCCCAATGCACTGCATTTTCACATTTTCTTTGGTCCAGAAACCAAAAAACAAAAAGGGAGAGGGCATCCACTTTTTACATTTGCTTCTTTAAATAGCCAAAAAAAAAAAAAAAAAATGTTCCCAGCAGCTGCACAGAAGAAATCCCTTTAGGTCAAATCAGCAAGAACTGGGCTGTGCGTGCTGTGTGCGGCATAACCCAATCACCGGCAAAGAGATTGGCATAGATATAATCAACCCCCAAAGGAGCAGGGTTCTCAAACTTGAGTGTGCACCAGAGATACTTAGAGAGCTTATTCAGCTCCCAGAAATCAGTAGGTCTAGGCTGGGACTCATGGGACCCAGGTGATGGTGGTCCTTCCCAGCATGCCTTGCACTGCTCTAAAGCATGCAGGAGCATGGATGCCTACCTAATATCAGAGTATGTTAGCAAAGGGGCAGGGAGAAGAACTCCGGTAACCAAGCACAGTTTATACTGGATCTCTTAATATTATTTCAAGATTGCCTCTCAAGAATTGTTATTATATCAAATTAGTGATGTAACCAAGTTTTTTCTGGTATTTCAGAATCACAAGTGTTTCGTGTGTATCAGCACGAATCACTTCTGAGAACCTAAGACAAGAATACAGTCAGAAAGTTGCTACTACCACTCAGCTCAGCAACTGCAGTCTTTAGGTTGTCAGTGTTATTATGGATGGAGCTATTAAACTTCTATTTAGAAATGAGTATCATTTGACTGACTTTAAAGAGGAAGAAACAAGGATATGGAGGTTAACGTTTTTCTAGCATAGCAAGTACCCGCTTGGTAATCATTTTTATATAAAAAGTCCAAATAATGTACTTCACCAGATGTTCCTTTCATTTCCCAGGGATTAATTTGAGCATTAATTCCATTTTAAGTCATTAACAACAACGACAACAAAAAAGCACTAAGTTCTGTCCCGATGCTTTTAATTGTACTGTGGACCATTGTTCATTTCCATTTTTAAGAACTGCAATCATTTTTGACATGCCAAAAAAAAAAGTCCTGGAATGGATTTGCTATTCTTCTTGGCAACATCTGAGCAAGTAATTACTTCTGCAAATCATGCAGGAAGCTTTCAATTGTCCATGTCTCTTATTAAGAAAGGAGAAGATAAAAATGCGAACATGAAATTCAGTAATGATTTCATGCCAAAAAAATAAATTTCTTAGTAACTCTAAAATCTTCTTTTTCTAATTATGTAAAGGAAATGCTAACAACAAACAATGGAAAACACGCTCAGCTAAACCACGGGAGATCTGAATGTTGCAAACCACTTAACTTCTGTGAGCACTGTGTGGTTTGGAATGGGTGTTTTTGTTTTGTATGGTCTCTTCCAGATACAACCGAAAGGTGACCACTTCTTCCTTGGTCCCATCTTTGGAGATAGGTGTTAATAGCAGTTAAATGCAAAATAATAGAAAAAAAATTTCATTACAAAAGGTAAGGAAACAGGAGGCCAGGATAATTCTGCTCTGAAAGGAGAGTTGACTGTGATGGAGACAATTTAGGAAGCAGCATCACCTGAATTACAATTTATATAATGCCAGTTTGAAAAATGACGTCTTTATGCCAATGACATAATTCACTTTCTTAAAAACTGGAGCAAAATAGGATTTTTTCATTTAGATTTTACTCTCTGTACCTTAAAAAATAAAAACACCTTTCCAGAGTCATGCATGAGTCATAGAGATTCTCAGTTAAAGTAAACACTGAACACAGGGAAAAAAGCCAATTGGTTATCTGGAAATGTAAGGGACCTTGACTCTCTGCTCATTCACTTGCCCTAATCATCAAAATAAGAATGTTATTTTACTCTTTCTAGAACATAGCTCTCAAACTGAAGCCTATACCAGAATCACTTTAGAGAGCTTGGTCAACCAGATGCTCCAAGTCAGTACACCTGGAGTAGGGCCTGAAAATCTGTACTTTCAGATGCCATGGCCAGGTGGTTCAGTTGGTTAAAGCATCATCCCAATATGCCAAGGTTGCGGGTTTGATCCCCAGTCAGGGCACATACAAGAAGCAACCAAATGAATTCATGAGTAAGTACAACAACAAATCGATCATTTCTCTCTCTTTCTCCCTCTCCCTTCCTCTCTCTCTCAAAAAAAAAAAATCAATAAATAAAACTTTTATTTAAAAAAAGAACTTTTCAGGCTATGCTGGCTGATGTTGCCTGGAAACCACCCTTTAAAAACTACTATTCTAGAAGACATATAAAACTTGGTGACAGTGAGGAACAGGCTGTCTTTTTAGATTTACGTGTGAAATTGGAGACACGGTAGACAAATATTTAAAAAGAAACAAGAAAAGACACCTAAACTGTTACAGATCTACGAGAATTTTCTCTCATAATATCACAGCCTTCCTTTTTTCCTTTTCATTATTCCAAGTCTAAGCAGTAAAAAGCATACAAGCTAGAGCTGATAAGTGTCCAATATCTTACTGATTATCAGTGTAACTTCACTGATTTTTCTTAAAGAAAAAAAAAAACTACAACAAAAACCTTTGGCTCCCTTTGCTAGCTTGTCCATAATAAAATACAGAGACAATGTGTATTCACCAAGCAAAGAATGAAGGGCATTTTGCTAATGGTCTGGCTCATGGCATCGGCTTAAATCACAATACATCGCCTGGTAAGAATAGATGGCGCTTAAAAATACAGCAAACTAAATGCGGAATCATCATCCCTCCGCACGTGATGGGCTGGATTTAATAAAAGGAAAGGAAGGATGGCAGTCCATGTAGTGACGTTGACCTCTCAAAGGACTGTCACCGTTCACGAGCCAGGGATTCTATTCCCTTTTTCATTATGAGAAACTGCCGTGAACACAATTTAAACTGTCTGGAAGGCCTGAAGATAATAAATAATAGTATTGTACTTATTTGTATGTGTCACACGCAGAGACAATTGAAAAGTAGGAGAGTTTAGGGGGGGCAGCTAACATTTTTATCGCTCACAGTAGAAAAATAATCTCTCCGCCTTCACGCCAAACCACAGAGAAATGGAAAAGCCACATGTCTTCGGTTTACCTAATGTCACCTGAGCAGTTTTCTCCAACCCAAAGGCATAAAATTGCCTTAAGAGCAGGTGGACTCTACAGTAGGTGTTCTCTCCCCAAACTGGAGCTCCGGGTTTGTTGCCTGTTGACCTTCCCTCCTGACAGCGAGTGAGGGGAAGGGAGGAGCAGCTAAGAGGCTGTACGTACCAAGCTGCCACCATCTGAGCCCTGGACCAGAGGCTGAGAATCCCCAGTGCAGAAGCTGCCTCCAATGCCAAGTGCAAATGCAGATTCTTGGACTCCTAGACCCACTGAGCTGGAATCTCTGGGGGTAAGACTGAAAATGTGCATTTCTGCAAGGCCTTGGGGAGATGGCTGCGCCCTTCAGGGGTATGAACCACTGCCCCCACACAGGGAGCTCTGCAGGGCATCCTCAGGGCAAGCAAGGGAGGGACGCAACACCAGGGAGTGAACCCATTCCTTTAGCTGAGATATCATCCTGTGCAGACATTACTGACTTTCCAAATGTGTCCTTACAATGCATAGAAAAATAAAAGCATGTTTCCCTTAGACAGCTGCTGGAAGACAGACTACAACACTTGCTGTTAAAAGATTCAAATGCTCATTCAAACTGACATGTGTGCGCTGGTACACATGCTGTTTATTGCTCTTTACACCGGCCCTTTCCTGCAAACGCACCCACCCCATGCACATTCTGTAGGTATGACCGGCATCTGCTTTTCAATGTCACAGCAATGTCTGGCAAAAGGCATGACTGGTAAGCATTTCTAGACACTGTTATGATTTACTGAGGCACAGAGGGCTAATCACAGAGGCAGATTCGTGAACCTACATACAACTCCACCCTCCTTGGGAAGCCACGAAGGCAGGGTGTTCACCCACTGGGTGACCCTCAGCAGAAACCTAGTCACCTCTGCCTTGTGGCAGCCTGGGCCTGTCTAGATCCGCGCTGTTGATGTGATTATATTTGTGTGACACCAGCAGAGGGATGCCACGTGTGGTACTGAAATCTGCGGCCCCCATGGCGACAGGCGCCTGCGGCGCACAGCTGACACAGGCAGCCAGCCATGCCCGGGCTGCCTGCTGGGCGCAGAGCCCTCGGACCCATCGTGGTCACAGAACAACACAGCGGCGACCGCCGTGTCTCCTCCTTCGAGGCTATTTGTGAAGGATAAACTGTTTTTGTCTGTTGGCCGAAGATCAAGAGCCGCCCGCAGCTTTGCTCTGTGAGGGGGGATGGCGGCAGCTGCCCCCTCACCCCTCCTCAGTAACATGTCAGCATTTGAAGAAGAGCATGTAAAAACAGATCCTGTCACCATAGGTGACACATGACCATAGATAACTTTGGGACAAGCACCCCAACCTGCACTTTATGCCAAAGCAAGAAAATAAGAAATTCTCTTTTTCCTCCCTGGAGGTCACTCATAGCCTTTCCCAAGAAGGTAGTATTTTTCTGTTGCCTCACTGACAGCGAAGTTTTGCCACACTGCTGGCATATTTATTTCCCACTGAAGCATCCCTGGCCTTGACAACCACCACCGCAGCCTGCCACATGGAACTACTAACACAGACACACAGGATTCCACGGTCCGTCGGGGTCATCCTCCAGAAAGAAACTGCTCTCTGGCTAGCCAGTGAAAGGCCCAGAGGTTATTATAAAACCCGGGCGAGGAATGAACAAGGCAAACAAACTCAGTGCCCCCAGCTCCTTTCTTCCTCTGCTCATTTGAATCAGAATCTGATCATTCCTTGTGTGCCAAGACTATGTAACCTACATTAACTTAAATCTGACGTACGGTTAGACCACCCTCACCGTTTGCTGAGGTTAACAAACCTTAAACTACGAGCAGAACTATTTTTTGTTTTGAATGATTGTACGTGTCACGTGACCTCGGGGAAGTCAGTTACCGTTCCCTGTTTTGCCCACCGAATACAACACTTGCATTGAGCCCACAGTACAGTAGTAAGCTTCTATTTCTCTGACTCGGGGTAGCCAGCAATGCTGACATAATCCCTAATGCTTTCACCAAGTAATTCTGGCTCTGCACTATCCGGGGAAATGTTTGATGCCAGTTGGAGCCTGTGTTGAACTAAGTCACGTGGCTAGCTCTGGCCAATGGGATGTGAGTGGGAGAGACGTGCCCTTCTGCTGAGTGCTCCATGTATTTGCTGGGGGGAGACCATGCTTGCTCTTGTCACAGCGGCCAACGGTGTTCCGTGCCTGTGTCAGACGTGGAATAAGAGTGACGAAGACAGCTTTAAGTTGCCGAGACTGGGAGGCTATCTGTCTCCGTACGTTACACTGTTATGACTGAAACAATCATCTTCGTGCCTCTCTCTTCACTGACATTTGCTGATCAGGTCACTTATTCAATACGCGTGGACTGCAAGTCGGTGCATATTTCTCTTTGTACAGATCTATGAATTTTATAATGAAGCTCAGAGTAATAGAGATAATACGTTTCCCATGGAAGTGCCACTCCAAATCAAAGCAACGGATCATAAGCAGTCACTGTGGATTCACACAAAAACCCACACATGGACTGTGTTAGGGCTCTAAGACAGGAACTGGAAGAATCCGTCAGGCTGATAACCGAGAGTAGTAGCACTGGAGAGAACAGTGTCAGAAGTGTGACGGTCGCAACGGCAGTACAGCATTCCTACAGGAACTGTGAGACACAATCACTGCCTTCAAGCTGTGTAGTTCAGCTTGATCCACGTTGAAATGCAAGATAATAACTGAGTGTTTACAAGGAGCATCACATTAGAACATGCATAGTGAAGTACTACTGTGCAAGTTGGTGAGGAACAGTTATAGAAATTACACGTATAAGATCAGATGATTTGCAAATAAAGGGGTGGCTAGATTCACATAGGGTTTAAGGGAAAATGCATTATGGAAATATTTTGAGCCGCTCCTCCCGCTGGGGGAAGACTTTCCCATCCAAGGAGGGGCCTGGCCCGGGGTGGTATTGTCTGTGACCACGCAGCGGAGTGATTCTGCTGAGGATGCTCAGCATGGGGGGCCCATTTGCCTGCAGCTCTAAACCACATCCCCCAGGGTGGCCTTTATCAGTTGTAACGGTGGTCGTTTTATCCACTTGGCCTGCTCTGCTCTGTGTCTCCATTTGTCTAGATTCTGAGCAGAGAAGTGGTACTATTTACTGACCTCAGATACAGCCACAGGAAAGTTTAATGGAGAAGCCCAATCTTAAGCTGAGCTTGGAAGGAAGGAGAAACATGATTTGGAAGCGAGAAAGGTGGGAAGTATTTCAGGGTGCATTAGTGATGCACAAAGCTAAGGACAGATGTTCTTATCTGAATATATTTTTAATTCTCCAAAATGCTGCCACATGTGTGATAAAAATGTTTAATTCTATTAACACGTCTAATTTCTCAGGTGGTCAGCATAAGGACCCATGCCCTCCTCTAGGGACACGGGACAATCAGTAAAACAGACAGATGCAGGGTCTGCTTTTGTGGTTGACATCATCTTGGGGAAGACAAACAAAAATAAGTGCGAAGTATATAAAACATTCTCAGCTACTAATGGGCACCGTGAATAAAAATAAAGGAGGGCAAGGGGAACAGAGTGTGCCGGGGCTGGGCCTTCGGACAGATGGTCAGGGAACTCTGCACTGTGAAAAGGGTATCTGAGCAGAGTCCAAGTGCAGAGAGAGAAAGAGCCGCAGGCAGACATGGGTGGAGGCGAATCTCAGAGGAAAGAGCAGCTACAGGACCCTGAGGGGAAACTCACCTGGCTCCCCACAAGGCCGGCACTGCAAGAAGAGGACAGGTGAGCCCATGCCATTGGTGGTAAGAGGCTAGCAGGAAGTGACCTTGGAAAAAAGCCAGTGGGAAACAGAGCAGCTCCCAGAGGTGGGGAAGTGATTAGACCACTCTTGAAAATGAGCCTGTTGTTGCTCAGTGCGCGGTGTTTCCAGGAAGGCCAGGAGAAGTGGTCAGAGGCCATTGAGATATTTCAGGTGTATGGCAATTAGTGGCTAGCCTGAGGCAGTTATTGCAGCTGACAAAATCCGAACACTCATACTAAGGTAAAGGTGGCAGAGTTTGGAGACATACTGGATGCCAAGGGCAAAGAGGAGACAAAACGACAGAGTCACCATCAGTGAAGGCAGCTATCTGTCAAGGGGAGAGGCAGTCAACAATGGCAGTAACTTGCAAAAGAGTATTGTCCAGACAGCCATGTCTTTTTAAAGGAGAGGTGTCCAGATACAATAAATAAATAAATAAAAATAAAGGCAATAAAAAATACATTAGCACAAACTCGCTAGCCTCAAAATAAACTACTCAAAGACAAATTGCATGCTTAGAAATGAAACCAAAATAAATACTTTTAAGTAATTGATATTGCAATGTAATGATTTTGATTCTCTGTTTTCAAACAATGAAATGAAGATGAACATAGATTAACTTCTTAAAAGGAAAAAATAAGCAGGGCATCTTTTTTGAGAGGCCAAGAAACCTGAGAACTTTCTGAAAACCCTGAGAAGCACCATGTCCAAAGTGTATGCTCATTGGAGGAAAAATAATGCAAATGGCCCATGCTGCCCAGTCAACTAAGAAATCAAGCACATTAAAAATAAAGTTGTTTAAAATATGCATGTTTAAAGTAAAACTGTTTCCTCAGCCTCCAAATGAGATCGCCAATGGCCTTCTCTTTTAAAAGTAGAGAAAACAAACTCAAAGACCCTTAATCTTATAACTGAATGCTGCAGTTCATGTAGAATGATCCTTCCAATCTAATATTTAGGTATTGTCTGGTTTTTACAAAAGGCCAAATGGATAACAGGTTGAGAATCAGACACTCTTCTTTTCTCTAAGCCTCATTTACTTTGTGGTCCTTCCTATATCACTAAATAAAATTAAAGTAACTACCATAGGCTTACTGATGCCTACTCAGACATCAATTACAGTTACTCTTTCCAGACAATTATTCGAGTGCTGGGCACTATGCTAGGATCTTTATTAGAATTCCTGAGTTCACACACATGCTCTCACACCAAACTGACTGATATATAGATGGATGGGTGGGTGTATGGATGGATGGATGGAAATAAAGATGGGTAAGCGGACAGATGGATAGATCCCTTCACTGAAGGACTGGGGGCCTGAGTCTGAGAGAGCAGTCAGAAGACAGACTGCAGTTGTCAGTCGCTTTAGGGACTACCCCCACTATGGAGACGTCCTCATGCAAGGTCAAGCTCTTTCCCACCATCCGACGGCACAATCGGTGACAGGCCCTGCAGACCTACCTAGCTTGGCCCGACTCTGCACACCTCTGCAGGCCATTCTAATTTCAGAGCTCCCCATGATGTCTCTGTCACTGGGCCTGTGTCAGCGCCCCAATGGTCCCCCTCCTCCCTCTGGCTTCTTTCTTCTCCCCACCAGAGCTGGTCCCAAGAATACTCCTTAATAAGCATCTCTTATCCCAAACTCTGACAGCTGTCTGCTTCTGGTACATACACACATATATACATATGTACATATGTGTGTGTACATACATATTTTTAAAATCCCCAGCAAGGGTTAGCAGTCCCTCAGCGGTTAGGACTGGCACTTCCATCAGGACAATTTGCATCCCTATGTCCCTGGCAGTTCTTGCAAGAAAGAAAAAAAAAAAAAAAAAAGACAGCCAAAATGGACCCTGGAAAGAAATACCACTCTGCTCCTACCGACCGTTCCTCTCCATTGCTTCTGTCTACCTCCAGGAGTCCTAGCTGGCATCAGCTCCTGAAAAATCTGCCATGAGTCAGTAAAAGGGAAGAGGAGCTGAAATGAGGGAAGCTTTGAAGGTAGGCACGGGACTTCCCACACAGCCTTCCCTCCATGGCTCACCATCTGGTCCTTGCTTTGCTCCATATGCAAACCACCTGCTGTAAAAAGTGGTTGCTAGCTGGCATAAGAATCATTCTCATCAATACTGAGGCAAAAGCTGGTTTCCAAGGGAGGGATGTTTCTCATCCATGCAGCTTGGAATGGATCCATCAGGCAGATCCAGACGGTCGTTCTAGAAGCAGAGACAACCATCTTTGTCTGGGTCAGCAAACACTGCCCGCGGGCCAAACCCAATTTGCCATCTGTGTCTGTATGACTCCTGAGCTAGGGGTATGTTTTGGTGCTTCAATGGTTGAAAGGAATAAAAAGCATAATATTTCATGACATGTAAAAATTTATATGAAATTCAAATTTCAGCACCATAAATAAAGTTTTATTAGAAGGTAGCCATGCTTACTCCATTATATATTGTCTGCGGCGGCTTTTGGCCTACCATGACACAAGGAAGACATTGTGACAGATAACACATTGTAAGGCCCACTCAGCCAACGATTTACATTATCTGTCTCTTCAGAGAAAATAGTGCCTGACTACTGAGTCACATGAATTAAGGTTCCACGCGCAAAATGGCACACCTCTGCTTATGGATAAATGCCTTGATTTGGGGATTCATGCAGACAGACTTGCTACATACACATGTGTCTATAAGTGTCTGGCTCCTCACAAAACACCCAACACCTTCCACAGAAGGACACGTTGATTTATAAACCCCAGCTCAGACACAAACCTAACAGCTATTTTTCTCCTCAACTTTCCAGGTCAAAATATTTGCACTACATATGAAGCTGGAAGATAATATTTGCCAAAGAAATGAAAGTCATTTTGATGTTGAATAGATGAATGAATGGAAGCATCTTCTAACAGTAAGAAATGTGCTGGCCACAGTGGAGCCTGTTTGAGGGAAAGGAGCATTTGAGATCCACCTCCCACAATGAGGCAGAAAATGTTTTCTCCGGTCTTTTCCCTAATAGTTCCAGAATTCTAATTCATTCCTGGGAGTCAGTGGCTTTGAAAATATAGCACTTACTCCTCAGATATCTGAAATTATGTGATCAAGGATATTGGAAGATTAGACATGATATTTTCAATCCCAAAGGCCAACTTAAAAGTTAATTAAGTACAAAAATGTCTGAGATTCCCACATGTGCTGCACATCATAAAAATCAATTTTCTTACAACTCTACCTATGAACCCATCCATGTGTCTCCATCCATCAATTTATTATGCACTATTTCTCAAAAGAGCACCCAAGTTTATGTTTATTCTTATTATCCAAGGTATGTTGAACTGTATGGAATCAGAGTTCACACAGGAATGATATATTTTTTATCTTTTATATTGTTTGTGAACACATATTCCATTTTTATTACATCAGTTGCTTACCTATGAAGTTACGATGCTTTCTTTTCTGCTTATTCAAGCTTTAAAAGCCTCACCTAATTTAATCTCCCCTGACCTGTCCAACACTGTGTTCTTACCTGCCTGATTCCACTGGGTCTCGTGTACTTGCCTCACTAAACGCCAAAGCATGAACTCCTCCCCTACCCACCGTGGGTTTGCAGGAACTCCTCATCCTTTGCATGCACTGCTCTATCTACCAAGAATCACCTTCTCTTTCTTCCTTTACTGACTAACATCTAACCATCCTTCCATAGCAGTCCAAACGTAAGAACTTTCCAATTACCCCAGGCAGAAATAAAATTCTTTCCATCTATTAATTCAGTTATTCCTTATTAACAAACATTGGGCATCTATTGGGTTGGCCAAAAAGTTTGTTTGGTTTTTTTCCATATGATGGCTCTAGTAGCGCTCAGTTGTCTTTAATGTCATTTGAAACAATTTTGTTAGATTGTAGCATGACAGCTGTCATATCAGTGTGCATTTAAAAAAATCAAAATTGGTGAATTTTTGTGTAGCCATTTTACTATTGAAGATGGAAGAAAATAAGCAACATTTTTGGCACGTTATGCTTTATTATTTCAAGAAAGATAAAAATGCAACTGAAATGCAAAAAAAGATTTATGTAGCAT
Organism: Micronycteris hirsuta; assembly: GCA_004026765.1. Taxonomy (NCBI): domain Eukaryota; kingdom Metazoa; phylum Chordata; class Mammalia; order Chiroptera; family Phyllostomidae; genus Micronycteris; species Micronycteris hirsuta. Next base: position 21,820 of record PVJI01015355.1, on the reverse strand, counting down.
ATGGAGAAGGTACTGTGACTGAGCCAATGTATTAAAAGTGGTTTGCCACATTTCAAGCTGGAGATTTCTCGCTGGACAATGCTCCACAGTCAGACAGACCAGTTGAAGCTGTAAGTGATTAAATCAAGACATTAATTGAGAGCAATCAACATTATACTATGTGGGGGATAGCCAACATACTCAACATATCCAAATCAACAAAGTTACTGGTGAAAATGAAAAATGTGTTTATTTTATGGAACAAACCATATAGACTTTTTGACCAACCCAAGACTATGCATTCAAAAATGGACAAGAAAACGATGTATTTTTTGCTTGGTTAATAGTAGCATTGAAGTGGGAGCAAAGAATTATGGGATCAAAGAAGAAAAACATAGAAAGACACCTGAGTCAGACTGCAAGGCCAGTACAGAAAGGCCAGTCCATGCCGGACAAGTGTCAAGCAGCCAGGTGGATACAGGATAGGAAGGGGAGAAGGTGCTCTGGGCCAACAGCACAGCAGATGAGAAACTCGGGCACCTCTGGAAAAGGATAAGTCAATATGGCAGGAAGAAACCCCCTTCCTGGGGCCATTTTGTCATACTTTCAATAGACAACTTAGAACTTCGTATGATCATTAAGTAATATGGATCCCAGATTGCTAGTTCAGCTCTCTGCATCGTCCTGGAAAGGACTTTGGAAAAGCAACGTTCCATCACCCTTGCCTTAGCATCTTGTGATATTTACAAACCATGACTCGGCTCTCAAGATCAATAAGATAGCTTTATTCTAAAAAGTCCAAAGAGCTCTGGGTAAGATCTTACCCTCTTTATAAAATTAATGTCAGGCGATGACAGATATTACTTTGTTCCTCTTTGAAGCAAGGGACAGTCAGTGGTCCAACACCTGAATGGTATGTGGAACAGTTGAAATAAGCAGCAACCGAGAACTGCGATGTAGAATGTGTGTTTGAATTTAAAAGTGTTGTTATAACTTTCCTGCCCACAAAATCAATGTGAGTTTTATGGATAGGCTCTTTCTATATGTCATCAATGAACACATCCATAAAATAAGAGCTATTGCATAATGGCAACGAATCAATTCAGAATTAAAATGGTGATTAGTCAACTTGATATCTAAACTGTCCAGGAATTATAAGAAAAGTTGCATATTTTTCTGCAGTTCCAGCTTATTATCTCTTTTAATGGAAATTTGATTTCTCTTTTCCTGATCCTATCAAACCATCCAGGCCTCACTGTGCACAGCAGGACCTTTCAAGGTGAACACGTTGTCTGCCCCATTTTGCTGGTTTGATATCAGAAGGAATATGCTAGAAGATGCATTGGAATTTGGTTAGACAGGAGTGAATGGCACACAAACAGTCCATAGAAGCGATGAAGGAATGTTCACAAAACAGAATACCCTCTTTCAGGAGAAGTTTCAAAATAGAAACTGCATCACTCTACGGTCGTGTCTTCATAGGCAGGCATATCAGAATAACTGAAAAGTAATTTCTGGTGGCACTTAGCCACGAGAAGGGACGACAGCTATCAGCATATCCCTAAGCACTAATCAGAAAGTCCCCAAAAGTTCTTCTTCAGACACAGGGAGCCACCTGCACTGACAGAATCGAAATCTCCATTCAGATCCAGCCAGGTCCCTCCATCTGAATGGTGTTTGCAAGACACGTTAATAAATGTCATTATTCCCATTTTACAGATGGAAAAACCGAGACTTACAGTTGAAAGTAGCTTCGCCAGGCTTACACAGCCAGTAGATAGCACAGCAGTTACTCGAATTAAGTCAATCTGAAACTGCTTTTAAACCACAGATTCTGATCCTTTGAAAATTGTTGCCTTCATAAAAGTCTGTCTTATATTTGGAATGTGGACCTAAAGGTGGCATATGGAAATGAGAGTATATTGGAAATTCCAAAAACTTGCAAAGGATGGAAGTTAGGTTGTCTTGCGAGTGTACAATCAGAAGAGATACGTGCAAAGTCTTTAAAGAGAGACCAGCTCCTTGGCTGGGAAAGCATAGCCACTGCAGCTTGAGCACCGCCAGTGGGTAGGAGGAGCTTAATCACAGAAAGCCCGGGAGAGAAGGGGCCCGAAGCAAGGCTTCATGGTGAACATCCAACCCTTTCGGTGGACAAAGGGGGATGTAGCCCAGCTCGTTCAGTCCAAGGGCCAAATGTGGCTTTGTGGAGGTAACTGAGGAACACCCCTCTTTGCAAATATAGGGTCCCCAACCAGCTTTCCATTTGTTATTTGGCTTCTTGGTGTTTTGTCTGCAGAGAGCATTTGGACTGACTAGAGCACACAAGTTTGTGGCACTCTTGCCAAATTCCACTGCAAATCAACAAATTCTGCTCTGCTCTACAGGGAGCTGGCAACAGGTCTTTGCATGCTGAGGGGTGGGGTGACTTGGCTGTGCTAACGGAGTCAGGTCTCTGGTTCTGCAGGGCCAGGCCAGCCCCCGGGGACAGTAGGTTGACCTCGCTGAAATCATACTCAGCAACTTCTTGGGGATAGGACAAAGGCAGGCCCTGGCAACTGTGAGAGCTTCCCTTGTGCCTCTTTTTCAAAACTCTACGCCCTCCCCTGGCTGATGCTGCTCAGTGGATTGAGTGCCAGCCTCTGAATGAAAGGGTCACCAGTTCGATTCCCAGTCAGAAGGGCACATGCCTGGGTTGCGGGTGAGGTCCCCATTAGGGGGAGCATGAGAGGCAACCACACATTGATATTTCTCTCCCTCTCTTTCTCCTCCCCTTCCCCTCTCTCTAAAAATAAATAATCTTAAAACAAAAACAAAAACAAAAACCTCCTATACCCACATGAAATCAAATTGGAAATTTTACTCCAACCCACTGGAATAGTTGTTTTGAAGGTCAACCATTTTCACCAATATTTTCTATTATCTTAGTAGATTTTACCCAAGGTTTCTTTTTTTTTTTTTTAAGATTTTATTTACTTATTTTCAGAGAGAGGAGAAGGAAGAGAGAAAGAGCAATGTATGGTTGCCTCTCACATGGCCCTCACCGGGGACCTGGCCCACAACCCAGGCATGTGCCCTGACTGGGAATCGAATCGGGACCCTCTGGTTCCCAGCCCGCGCTCAATCCACTGAGTTACACCAGCCGGGCGCAAGGTTTCTAACTAAAATGTCATTTATAAATAAAATGTCATCTGGGGGCAGGTACAAGTAACATGTGGGCTGGCCAGCAGAAAATCAAAGAACGCTGACGCAGCTGGAGATTTAAACACATTGGTCAATTCTAGTCACAACAATTCCTCCTGTGTGATGACACCAGAGACCAAGACCAGGGGAAGGAAAAGCACTGGAAAGCACAGGGGGCTTTTAGTAACATGCTCGGTAGGATCTTCCTATCAGACTGACACGTTCCAGGTTCTCACACACACCAGATGACACTGACTTTTAAAGAGGTATTTCACCCGAATTGAATTCACACCTCCCTGAACACGCTAAGCACAAAATAATGCTCGGTATTCTTCAGCTTTCAAGTGTCTGACTTTCAAGAAACATCTGTCATATTTTTGTGAAATTTTAAGGATGGCTTTTGTTTGGTTGTAACAATCTGAGAATAATACATATTTACTTCCTTTCTGACCTTTATCAGGTTAACTCTTATCACTACCTCCTTATACAACAGACAAAAGAATATTTATTTTTGTACAGAAAAAAGAGGCATAAAGTGTTATTTATTCTCGTTAGTAAGAGAATGCACCAGAAGAAAGTCGAAATACCAACTAGGACAGCCGAGACGTAAGGAGGACGACATTAGGGCAGGGAGAATGAGCATGTGTAGCCAAGACGGGAGACTCACGTAAGTCCAGTGGTTGGCGCTGGGAGTCACTTGAAGAAGACCCTGAAATTCCTGGACCTAGTAATTGCACTTAGTATCTTGTGTCCATGTTCGTGAAAGTCTTCGTTGGTGGCCCCCACCATACTGTTCAAGATAGTCTCCCGTACAAAAATTGATGGACTTTAAACCTGAGAACCTCTTCTCTCTAGGTGGTGGCCCTGGAGCTGTGCTCTTCCCCACGAGGAATTAACAGACAATCAGGGGCATATTCCTAGGAGGTATAAACATTCTTTTGGGCAGAGGTGACAAGCAGAAATGAGCATATATACCATCACAATTTACAGAGAGGCATTTCTCCAAGTGTGTCTATCCAGGGGAGTCCAACCTGCCGTCCACGGGCCGCATGTGGCTCAGGATGGCTATGAGTGCAGCCCAACACAAAATTGTAAATTTACTTAGAATATTATGAGATTTTTTTCTTTGTGATTATATGTCGCAATGTATTTGAGGTGTGGCCCAAGACGACTCTTCTTCTTTCAGTGTGGTCCAGAGACGCCAAAAGGTTGAACACCCCTGCAAAATCCTACATGGTATAATATTTCTCTCATCATTACCCATGCAATTATGATGCTTCATGCATCCGGGTTTACAAGGATGATTCTGATAGAAAGTAGAACAAGTTGTTGATGAACAGTGTCTTGTAGGCCAGAGTCAGCTAAAACCAAAACAGTGTTGGCCGAATGCAAAGCACACGGGCCGGCGGCGGCGCTGGTGAGGACGCTTTGTTTATTTCGTTATTTTTTTGTTGTTGTTATTTTTTTCTGCTGACACTGAAAAAACAATAATCTGCAATGAAATACTTTATCATGTGCTTGACACCATGAAGGAAAAGAAAAACAAAGCAGATAGCTTTGTTATCATATTGCTATCAGTGATGGAGATAAGAGGAGCCCGGAATAAATGGTTTCCATAAACAAAGCAGTTACTCATGAAAAGAGAAAAACCGACAACAGAGCAAAAACCCAGTGGAAAGCATGCACTTTGCTGAGAATTATTCTGCATTATTTTTATCTTCCCCACACATATGACATCATCTGAGAAAGAACAAAAATATCTTACTTTTCCTCTCATGATTTTTTGCAATGACTAGCAGTAAAACTCCCATATTCTTTGACGCCACTTCCATGAGGGCACTTCCACCGGTGCAATGATTTGCTTCAGTGATTGTCTCCCCGACTAGACCGTGTATGGATGGAGGGCCAGGGCCATCTTAATCATTTCTTCTTATCCAGTTTCAGATCCTGATCCAGAGCTCACGTTCACTATTATCTGTTAGACAGCAGAGCCACAGGCTGAACACTTGGTCGTCTACAAGAGGGCCATGCAAGCAATGTAAATGAATGAGCACCAGGTAGTGGATGGACAGTTGGGGGTGACTGTCACTCTGAGGAGCCCCTGACCCATCCACAAGGGGCAGCTGCTCATTACAGCTAGCAGTCTGTTGCCAAAGGCTTTTCTTGAGAAGCCAGATAGCAGAAATTTGTGAAGTTTTCCACATTAAAAAGATACTGTGCAGACCCAACAAGACACATCCACTAGACAGATTTTGCCCCTAGGCCACCAGTTCGTAACTGGTATATGCGAACAGGTACTGGGATTGATAAATTCTAGTATTGAGGACACTTTCTTTTTCTCAATAGGCTGAATATGCAGAACTATTCTCAGACTTGAAAACAAGGTCTTTTATCATTTTTCACATCACTGGAAAACAGCTAACTTATATGACTAAAACCATAACCATAGTACTGAACTCGGCCCTCCCATGCACTCATATTCTATGCAGATCTTCAGGTACCCCCATGTAAACGGCTTGCTCCTTCTGTATGTGAACTCTCATCATCCGATGGACTTATTTCAGTAAAGAGCTAGGAGACCTAGCTATTAACACCACAGTAGGAGGCAGGCACCAAATTGGGGTATGACTTGATTTCTGAACACAGCAATTTCTATTTTTAACCAGCACCCATTCTGGGAACAGAATATGTTAGATGGGTAACAAACACACATATGAGTTTCTTAACCTTCCAATTTAATAATCCGCTCAACAAATATTTAATGATTGTACACCGTGTGTCAGACTCTAGGCCGGGGGTTGAGTGCGCAATGTGGGAAAACCCAAATCTGCCCCCATCCTCAAAAGCGTGCACTTCAGGGCAGTGGTTCTCAAAGTGTGACACCCCCGTCCCCAGGCCCAGAAGCACTGGCTTCAGCTGAGAACTTGCTGCAGAAGACAACTCTTCTTCCAGTGTGGCCCAGGGATGCCAAAAGGATGGACACCCTTGGTCTACTGCCAGGGAAGGAAATCTTTGTTACTCCTGACCAGTCACATTTCATAATTAGTATGGAACAGCGCCTGATCTTTGCTTCCTGACCTCTGCTTCTCTGAATGAGAGTTTTTATGAGGGTTTCCTATGCCACTCATCCTCTGAGTACAAGCTGAGCTGGGAAGGGGCGGAGCAGATAACTTGTCCTTTAGTTTGCAGGTCACCAAAATAAGGAAAACACTACAGATCTGGAGAAGAGCGTGAGACGTGACCCGGAGACCTTGGACTTTGGTTCAGATGTAATAACTGGTTAGGACTTTGGGTTTGCCTCCTTTTGGGAGGGAAGGAGTGATGTTTGTGGGGTAAAACACACACACACACAGATATAAGTAGCCAGGGCCACACTGAAGCAAAGACTCTTCTACTTCCTCTAGTATCTGTTCTCCCCACCTTCCCAGGTTATAAAGACATCAGCTTTTAGCTGAGAGTATGGCCACCCAGTATAAACACCACACTGTCTTGCTTTCTCTGTGCTTATGTGGGACCGTGTGATCAAGTTCTGTCCAATGTGACATAACAGCAGTGTCATGTGATATCACCCAGGAACTATCCACAGAGATAATAGAGGTCACAAGCTTAGACTCTCCATTTGCCCTGTGTCTTCCTGGATCCTATGACAGGGATGTGACCTTGAACAAAGAGAAGCAGAGCCACACCCTATGGTGGTACAGCAGTGCTAGTGGACAACTAAAGAAAATCTTGGAACAGTCTGCGGACAGGACGCCCCAAGATCTTTGTGAAAGACATAAAATGTATCAGTGACTGTGGGGTTTCTGTGATCTTGTCATACTAACCAACACAGACTTCTGCCCAGTATAAGGAGTCCAGATTTTACGCTGAGTGCATTGGAAAGCCATGACAGAGGTTCAAGCATGGAGTACAAGAGGGCCCGCTTGACATCCCAGGTTCGACCCTGTGAGGAATGATGGGAAAGACAGCCGGTGGCCTGCACAAAGACCACAGGCATGGAGGTGGGGTCAAGGGGACAAATTTATATGTTTAGAGTTAAAAATCTAATACTTTTTGATGAACTGGATGGGGAGACTGAAGGAAAGGAAAAATACAGTGGTGTCTATGACTCCTGGGTAATATTAATGAGGCCCGTTATCATCAAATTTGATGAAGGACTAAAATTTCTCTGGGTGATATATATGTGACAGACACACCCTAGGGTGGCCCCCCTGATTCTCTCCCTCAGCATCAATGTCTTTGGGGGACCCTCTCCTGATAAGTATGGGCTGGACTGGTGACATACTCCTAACCAAGAGAATACGGCAAACGGCCTGAGCTATCACTGCCGTGAATAGGCTATGTTCTCTCACAAAGGTTAAGGAAATCTGAAGATGTAGTTAAAGTCCTTATTAAGATCATCAAAAAAGAGGTTATCCTGTAGAGTTGACCTACTCAGACCCTTTTCAAAGCATCTGGGGATCAGAGACGTGAAGCTGCAAATTCTCTCTCTCTGTTGCTGGCTTGGAAGAAGCAAACCACCGTGAGTTCTCCAGCTGAAAGGACATGAATTGTGCAGATAACTTAAGGGAGCTTAAATGGGGTCCCTCCCTAGCTGAGTCTTCAGATAACAATGCAGCCAGGGTGACATCCTGATTTCAGTCTTGAGAGCCCCTGAGCAGCTGTCCCCAGACTCCTGACCGTTCGACCCACAGAAGCTGTTAGATAATATACGGACGCTGTTCGAAGTCACTAGGAAGTTTGTGGTAATTTGTTCTTCAGCTATAGAAAACTATACACATATACACACATATTACACGTTATATATGTTCATACAGAAATACAAAACTACATATATGATGTACATATGCACATGCTCCTTAAGTGTTTGTTCCTTAAAAGTCTTTTTCATCCACATGCGTAGCGTGAATATGACAATGCACGCGTGTATGTATGTGTACTTCTCTCGGCATTAACTGAAAACAGTATATTACTACTTTGAACCTGGTATATACACTTTACTGATGGCTAGTGCAAGATGACATCAATACTTCTTAGCTAGTAATTGAGGAATTTACCTATTAAACAGAAGCAAATTTGGGTGTGATATATATATGTAGTTTCTTCATAAGAAATCTTTTTCTTAGTGCATGTATGAATGCGTATTTCTAACTGACACCCTCAATGATTAGGATGGTCCTCAACCACCCGTTCAGCTGAGAATATACAGCAATACAGAATGTACACAAATCTCAATTGGTCTCTGAGTGGCCTCCCTAATAAAATACCATGATGACTCTGTGGGAAACTGCCATGTGGCTGTGCTCTCAGAAAGGCTCCTCAGCCTGGGACAACGCCTACGGTGGCTGGTCATCACAGACTGGGGCAGCGTGGTCATATACGGGCTTCCTGGAATCCGCCCGTTCTTTACCACACACTGTGTCGGGAGCGCTGCTTAGACTTTTTTGCACAAGGCATTTTAGTAGCTGTTCAGGCTTTGCTTTCAGTTAATTTCCAAAGATCTGACATAATGAATAAACTTTACTTATATAAGTCCTTTCTTTCTCACGCCTCCCTTTTATTCATCCAATGGATAGTGTCCTTTATCAAAAATGTCATTTTAGAAGTGAAACCTGACTGAATCATCCCTGAATATTATAATCAGAAACAATTATCCTGTAAAACATTTTGAATCTAGACAACTTTGCAATCAGCCTGAAAAGATATCCAGACGCCCTATTTGAAGAGAGAGAGAGACAAGGAGAGCTGGCAAATCTCCTATGCATTTATTTCTACAAACATTCATTGTAAGTTTACTAGGTGGGTGAGGCACCATGGTAGGAGGTATAAAGTTTACAGTTTCAGCCCAAGTTTACCACTCTGTCAAGGAAGAGGCAGGCTGGTGGAGCAATTACACAATTACAAATAAGAGCTGACGCAGATGAGAGCAGAACTGAGCAGAAAGGGCCTCTGCCTGTGCAGTAGGGAAGTTCCCACTCCACTAGGATAGCAGAGACCACCACCCCAGTGCCAGGGGTGGCAATTCTTTACTTTGCCTTATAGGTAAGCCAGTATTAGTCTTAATGGGCTTAGATTCCTGTTTCCTCCTGTAAATCTTATCCCAGCCTAGAGAGAACTAAAGATCAGAAGCAATAACATCATCTTTTTAGCATAGAGAGAAGGGATGGGTGGTGGAAATAACCTAATTAGACAAGCAGAGCACTCCGGGGCCATTGCATGGAGGAGCATCAGTCCTGCAAGTTTTAATAATCGCGAGAGAATGATTGCTTTGCAGCTCACTTTGCAATAATAGCCATGAGTCATTAAAGCAAGGTGCAATTGTGTTCCTTATTTTCTATTTAACAGAGGAAAGAGACATGCACCATGCTTTAGAATATATTTCTTTCAAATTAGTTATTTTTTAATGCTACCTAAATAGGTGAATGCCTTGAAATCTCATTCATCAAACATGTCATAATGTTGGAAAAATCAAATGTTATCGTACTAAATAAAGCATCAGATTACATTAGTGGGTTCCAGAGGTATTTTTTTTTTCTTGTTTCTCACCATTACTTTGGAAGCCAGACATTATTGTCACTTTGCTGATGACACAGCTAAGACATAGTCAACTTGATGTTAGTCACACCAATGATTCAGCTCTTTTAACTCCTATACGTGTTCTTTCATGTATCCAGCTAGTCACTCACTGAACACATGTTTATTGAGCATTAATATGACCCACAATTCTATGAAATAAATGTCAGGAAGTTTAAATATGGATGTAACTATGATAATAGCAGAACATGATTCAACAATTCTCTAGCACTCAGTTTTATAGCAATAAGTTCTAGAGATTTTTAAACCACTTGCTAATACCTCTGCCATTGAGTTACAAGTGGGAATACCTTGGATGCTTTGAGAAATGGATTTTTTCTATACCTAGTCCCTGAATGTCAGAGGTATAGGAAGTGGGAAGGATTCCAGCTTTCTCTATATGTTCATCAGCTGGTTAGTGAATTTAAACAGCTTTGCCATGTTTTGTTAATCATTCAGTTGAGCAGCTGAAAAAAAATCAGTCAAAGCCAATGAACATGCAGCAAACGGGTCAACTAGATGTTTCTTTTTTCAGTGGATTTCTCTTGATACTGGGTAGAGTTGGAGTTTGTGCTCTTACAGAAGTACCCCACTTAACCCAGAAGAAAAGAACAAAAGTGGAAAATTATGGGACAGAATGGTGGTCAACTGCGCTGATTTTGTTCAGAGGAGCCCTCAGCAAACTAGGGTTTGACCGCCAGGACTCAGCAGGTACTAGAAACTGCTACTCCTATTGTTCACACGATCACACTTGCACTGTCGAGATACGTGTTGGTGTTTTCTTCTGTTGTCTGGCTCTGCCAAGTTATTTTTAAAAAGCAAGCAAATGAACAAACAAAAACCACATCTTGGGAGCCAATCTAGATTTCAAGGCTTTTCCTGACATTACTGATCATGCTTTTGGAAGAATGAACACACTAGTTTAGATAAGGAAATGCAAAATATAAAGATAAACTGGTAAAATAAGGTATTATATTCAGGATTTGAAATAATTATATTCACTCACAGGAAAAAAATAGTCTTAAGATCCAATACTTACGAAGAGGAGGGCAAAGAATGGAACATGGTGATTGGAATATTACCTTTTTTAAACTCATTGACTAAAATTAAGGTTCTAGTCATAGGTCAATGCTTTGTGGACAGCAAGTTGGACTCACATTAGACAGAGCACTCCAAATTTTGAATTGGCAACCCAAGGACAAAGCAAATCTGGTTGTGTGTCTAAACTTAGCCTTGATTTTGATAAGTCGGTTAGTTTGCTGGAACTTTGCAAACTTTAAATCATTGCCATCCTCAAACCTTGAGTCATCTGTTTCTTCAACTAGAAAAGGACAAAATCAGCAGGGAAGTAAACCTTATTTTCAAAGTTCAGAGAGAATGCAATAAACAGTGGAGACTATCTACCAGAAACCGACTATTGCTATTCTTTTCCGGAATTCACAATACTCCTTTAAAGAACACAAGAGGTAAGCAACTTTAAGGATACATGTAGCAATTAGGCCCCTTTTCTGTTAATTTTTTTGCAATAAAAGGGAAGCCAAGAAACTTGCTTGGCATAGCAATTTGGCCCGAAAAGAAAAGCATAAATAAGCCATGGCAAATATTTTCCTGAGAGGTTAGCAGACCATCTTGGTATCTTAAATATAACTTCCAAATTATGTTCCTTGTAATAACTCATATCTGAGGACTACTATTATTTTCATTTTTCAGATTTATAAGCTCAAATTCCGATGTTTAACTCCCTTGGCAAAGTCACCATTCATATGGGACAGGCCTAGCATTTAAAACTCCACCCTTAGGATTCTACTCTAGCTTAATTCTCCCAATAAATCCTGATACTTTGATTACCTGACTCTCTGTTTCCTTTCCTGTGCAAATAAATAAAGGTGCCTGCCTTACCTAGGTCACAGGCTTTTATAGATGTCAAATATCATTATGTCTACAAACATATTTTAGAAATGTAATAGCCAAAACTTTTTATTTCAAAGCATATAAAAATATGGTGATTGTTCTAAGAAAAAGCAGTTATTTGGCTTTAAGTTAGCTACTTTAATAGTAACGTGAAAATGATCGGTTTTTGCCTCTTCTCCCTCCAATAAAGCTAGAGAATTCCATAGTTGTATAGTAAGACATACAGCTTGAGACAACGCTGGCCACACAGGTCCGCCTTCCCTTCCTTCCAAAACACACTCAGCCATGACACCTACTCCAGTTGCCCTGGAGAAAGGACGAGTCATAAAATATCATTCACTTTCGGGGTCAGTTTTCACCGAACACCCCCCGTATACTGAATTTGACCACTTAAGGATGCACACTATCCCCATTGGAAGTCCATTGCGTGAACTTCCAATGCGCAATGGGAGTTACACCACTTGCTACCCACCTTAAGGGCTGCTCAAAAGAAACTCAAGAAAAACATGAGCTCACATTTTTCATGAACATATAGAGGAGTTTCGTTTCTCAACATTTGTAATGATCCTGAGAATTTAATAAGACGGGATGCATCTTTAGATAAAACGGTGAACTTGGGGCATTGCTTGAGGCACCACGTTAAGAACATTGAAAAATTGGACCCGGAAGCACTCCACGGCTTTAGCGGCACTCCACGAAAGCAGTGTGTGTGGGTCACACTCGGAGTCAGAAGGCAAGGCGAGTTTAGAATGAAAAATCTTTACTTTGCCTAACGTGCAAATCTGTCAGAGGTTGGTCCTTCTGCACCCAACACCAGTTAAGAAATCGACTTGTTCAGCTCCACGGGGCTAGAATGAGCCTCTAACACGGATGGAGACACAATGCTGTGCGTGGCGCCCCCACGGGACACTTTCATGTCTAAGATCTCAACCCACCCACCCTCTTTGCCAGGTACTGGGCTGCGAGCTTGGTGTGAAGTGTTTTAATTCATCCCTAAAACTCTATTAGGTGGGGCTGTGACTAAGTCTCATTTTACACATCAGAAAACATCTACTCAGGGGCGGGCCCAAAGCCAGAACACATCACAACCTTGAACTATTTTCAAAAAGTAAGTAAAAAAGTTGTCATTTTGCGGCAACCTCTTTCTTCTCCTCCATACCCTTGTGGCCAATAGGAAGAGCGCTGCTATCAGGGCTGCGTCTGTGATCCTGGGAATATGGAAAAGCAAATTATAGTTCTTTTTTAGTATATTTGAAGGGAAAATGTCGCCTGTGTGTTTCTAGACTACAAGTCACAGAAAATATTGGAAGGAAGATACATAAGAAACGGTTCTTGTTTCCTGGTACACAGGAGCAGCATGTAAGTTTCTTCAGTATTTCTTTCTTTCTTTTTTTTTTTACCATCTCTCCAAGCGAATTAGAGAAGTGAGGAGTGGGAGGCTGTTTGTCACAACAGAGTCACTTTGGTCATCGCCAGTTGGAGGGAGTGTCAGCTTCCTGGCTCGCTGCTCCCTGAATAAACTTATCGCAGGACTGCACGGTGGGCGGGGGGAAGAAGTCCTCTCCGGAGGGAAGACCGGGCTTTGGTCCAGGGTTGACGAGTTTTCACAGGCCTCGAGGTGCTGGCAGGCTAGGAAGGAAAGTGGACAGCTGCGTCCGTGCCAGAGTGCTAGGCAAAGGAGCAAAAGTACCAGGAGAGAGCAGCAAAGAAAGACGGGGGTTCAAAAAAAGGAGTGTGCCAAGCCACGGGGTGGCAGGAATCCATGGCGGAGCTAAGAGAGGGCTGTCAGTGAATTTAAACATGGACAGATCAGCTGTCTGAGAAGGCTAAATTTTATTTAGCAATAGGGGTGATAGTTAGGAAAGAGGGAAAAACAGGGCATTGCAGGCAAAAAGAAGGGCAATAAACAAACACAGAAACTGAAGCAAGAACCTGCGTGTCAGATCCAGAGACCCATTTGGCTAAGAGGAATAGATGAGTTAGAACAATGAACGTTTAAAGAGCGGTGAGTCCTCACCAGGAAGTGACGTACATGCGGTGTCTGATTTAGTCCATCGCCATAAAGTGGGTACTATTGCTATGAGGCAAGAACTACCTTGATAACCACCTGGTAAATAGGACCTGACACTCACTGCAGTTAACTTGGCCAAGGTGCTTAGAAAGCAGCAGAGCTGAGACCCGACCCCAGCTCCTTCTTCGTTGTTCTGCAGTTCTTTGCAGTGAGGACGAGGCATGAGGCTGTGAAAGGGAGTCCTGGGATGACCTCAGAAGCCCTGGAGCACTGTCCTAAGAGAGGACACCTTGGCAATGGAAAGCCTTGAAGGTTGTTATGACTGGCTTGATGGCGTCAGAATAAGCTTTAGAAACACGAAAGCTGCCCGGGACACTGTTGAAAAACTAGAGTTATTAGTCTGTTGACTTCTTTACACACTCCTTTCAAGGATGGAGGAAAAAGTGCTTGGTTATTTCTGAGTTCAATTCTGTCCTCCAATCCAGTCTTCCCATATATTGCTGTCTGAATTCTAGTAAGGGAGTAAGAAGGAGAGGTTGGATGTAGGGGGAAAAAAACATGGCAAACCACAGGAGCTCCCCCGGGAAGCACGTGGAAAAGTGGAACACTAATGACAGAGGAGCATTCTCCCTACTTCCGTATGACCTTGGCACATGAGAGACATCACAGCACCTGGCACCCTTTAGGCCTCTTCAGACCAAAGCACATCAATGGCATCATCGTCAGGATAGAGACAGCAGTAGTTAAAAGGAGTGATCCTGTTACCGACTGGAAGGAGATGGACCGGGCTGAAGACAGGGGAAGTGGAGACCTGCCACGGACCGTAGCTCACCTATAGGTGCTACAAGTAAGGGCATGGCACCTCACACAAGTTTGTAAAAATCAACAGAAAAATGGGGTTGTACTGCAAGAAAAGCTAAGAAATAATCGATGTGATTTAGTAACTGACTGGATTATCTGGGCACGCAAAGATCACAAACAGCTGTGCTTAACCGTTTAGCAAAAAAAGGTATTCAGAGAAGTATTCTGCTAAGGACCCCAACTCCACCATTATTAAGTGAGGTCACGAGCCAAGGAAAACATAAATTACCTTGCCCCTTTGTTTAAGATAATAGAAAATTCATATGCATTTATTCATCTATTTTTTAAAAACCCTAAGGACCGGACTGCACGCCAGGCTGCTATAACAAGCAATGGAGAAACAGATGGCGAAGTTAATCTTGGAAGGCGGCTCGTAGATGTATCAAATATCACAGAGTTCCAGGTGCCGCCGTAGAGACATGATTGAAAAGACAGGGATGCTGGGATGAATCTGCTGAGGAAGGAGACGTTCACGGAAGTTTGCTGAGAAAAGTGACCTTTGATTTGGATATTCCCAAGTAGGATCCAGGAGAAAGAAAATAACGTGGAGGTGCATTTTTATAGGAAGCTAGGCTCTGAAATAAGTACGTACGAAAAATATTCAGATAGATTCAAATGTATCCTTGCATGCTTCTGAAACCGTCCACGCAGTGCACGTGCAGTACCACAGTCTACAATCCCGCAGGACTTACACTTTGAAGGTGGAGCACCACCACGCTAGCCTAAGGGACCGAACGAAAGCAGCTCTGCCTATACATACGGTCTGTGTGGGAGGATGCTGCTTTTCTGGTTTTTTAACTCTTTTATTTTATTGACTTTTAGGCAGAGTCATTCTTTTTTATTTACTCATCTCTAGCTAAATTCCACTAGGGTCAGAAAATAAACTCTATCATTTCAAAAATTAAAAACAATGTTTGGCCCGTGATATGTTTAATTTTGGTAAATTATATACTTGGAAATATTATATAGTTACTGATTGCCAAGTTCTATAGTGTCAACTCAATCAAATTTGTAAGCATGTCTTTTCTTATCTTTTCTTTCTTTACAGATTGTTTCATCATCCTGTCTATCATTTACTGAGGTACAGGTACTGAAATCTCCCACTATAATTATGAATATATATATATATTTATGTGTGTATATATATATCTATGTGTGTGTGGGTATATATATATATTTCTGAAAACTTTTTGTATAACTTGAGGATATTTATGAACTGTGAACAAATTTTAAAATATTTTATCTTTCTCATGGATTAACTTTCTTACCATTGTGAAAAGCCATCTTTATCTCTAGTGGTGCTTCTTGTATTATCTACTTGAAATTAACATAATTACTTTGATGATGATTTTCATGGCATGTATATTTCCCATTTTTAACTTAGTATACTCTTATATCTAAGGTGGATCTCTTGCAAGCCATATATATATATATTTATACGTATTTATATATATATATATATATATATATAAAATTTCCAGCCTGAAATTTTTTAATTCAAGCCTAGAATATTCACTTTTCTTGTACTTTAATAATATGCTTTTGTTCCTAATTTTCTGTTTTTCTTCTACTCACTAAAACAGTAGGTCTCCTTCAAGGCCAGTGGCAATGCCTTCGTGGTTCTCACAGAATAAATCACTCCTTCATTTCAGAAGCCACAGGCTAAAGATACACATTAGAACTTGAACGTGAAACTCTGTGTACACTTTGTGCCAGGCTTTCTAAGAGGCACGTGCCACACTCTCCTCCATTTTCCGGCCATTCTCGTAGTAACCCTGCATCTTAGAGGTGAGGAACCCAGGCTCCTCAGGACTCAGTGATTCTCCCCCAATGTCACTGCAGCAGACAGAACAAATGGAGGACAGAAACAGAATCCAGGACTTTGTGACTCCAAGCTCAACTGTCTTTGTACTTCGCAGAATAATTTCTACAGCCGGTTTTGTATACATATCGCCCTGAGAAGTTTCCAAGCTCTCAGAGAGCTGAGAGTGTGAATTATTTATTTTGGTCCGCTCCCTCAACTCTGCAAACACCGGCACATGCAAACCTTGGTTGGGTTTCTTCCATGACAATTTGACTCGGTTCTTATGATAAATAGTAATAATAAAAGAAGTATATCTGTCCCTGCCAAACTCACAAATACAGAGAATAACAACAATAAGATAACATTAGTTGGCATAGTTTATTATTCCAAAAGTAGCTCACCTATAAGCAAACAGATTTTTTTTTGGTTTTCTTAAATCAGGATTTATTATTCTAAGAATATTGTTAATAATGATTTAGAAAGAAAAATGTTGTATATGATACTAGAAAGGAAGAAACACACATATCTATTTTATAGATGTCATGATTGCAGAACTAGAAATCTAAAGAAATCAACTAAAAATTACTAAAAGTAATGAGTTTAGCTGCAGAGCTGACAAAAAATTGTATGTAGGTATATATAATACATGTACATATTGTGTGCATATGTATTGTATTATACACTGATATACAATGAGGAAACTATAAAAATTAATTCATTGTTACCATTACAACAAAGGCAGATTAAATACATGCAGACTGAATTACCTTGTGGTGAGGTTTATTCAGAGAAATTAGAGAGGATAGTTAATATATTGAGTGCTCTACCATACCTGCTCCTGACTGGGAAAGTAAATATATTACTATTTCCAAGGTTAATATGTCGATTTAGCAAAGCCTCAGCAGGTTTTCTCTTTCCCCTAATAAGACAATAAACCTCTCTATGAGAATAACGGCGACGAATTTGAGCCACAGCACCAGCAAGAGAAGGAATCTAGGCACGAGAGGGGTCCATCCTGAAATGCTTTGTTCTGAACCCTTACCACATACTCTTCCTGCTTGGCAGATCCCTTACCTTTTTATCTGTGTGTTTTTCTCATTCTAAGCCCAGCCATGGTTTCCTTCTGCAATACCTTCCACTCTCCAGGGGGCTTCTGCATCTCTGGCGGCCATGACCATTTCAAGGTTCCTTGATTTCGGCTTCTTTTCAAGCCTCCAGTTTCCCACTGATGAAGTGAGGGCCCTGAACGACATCCTTCCAACAAGCTTCTTCCTGCCTAAACCAATTGAAGTGAGATCCTATGGCGCGAAGTCTAGAACCTTGCCTGATATAATCCCAATCTTTTGATTGACACACACAGAGCAATCACCTAACTAGTACAATAACCCCCAACAACTGTACTTTTTTTCTGTTGAAATACATTACCTTCACTATTCTTATTTATTCACTCACTCATGGCAGGTACATTTCTAAATAATAAAGATGCAGTAGGTTCAGGATAAAGATAATCCTAAACCACATAGAATTTAAAATTCTTGTGATGTTTTGTTGTTGGAAGCTGAAGGATACAACACAAACAGTACAGATGAGGCTGTTCATTGAAAACAGAACGTCTCTTTCTAAAGCCCTAATCTAAGGGTCACACCTTGCGGGAGCTGCTGTTGTTTCAAATAGCCAAGAATCTAGACATAGAGCCTAAATGTCAAGTATTACCAAAAGTAAAGGAGTTAAGGGGAGGAGTTAAATAGATCAGGGTTCAAGGAAAATTATAGAAAGAATAAGCCTGAAATGATGGTAAGAACTTAGATATGTGCGGGCAGGGGGAGATGGAACCAGAGAAAAACCACAAAGAAGGGAGCTCTAGAGTCACAATCAACACACAGCGAAGAGGGTAATTGGCTGAAATGAAAAGGGTCCCAGCGGAAGGGAAGGTGGAGCACAGTAGGCCAAGTAGCTGTGTTTGCCTGCCAAGCTCTGGAATATTCTTTCTTCCTGCGGGCCACACGGAGGGATTGGGGATGTGCAAGTTTTTACAGAAGACAGCACCTACCACAAATCTCAGGTGTGTACTGTACAATGTTCTTAGTGAATGAAGGAGAAATTCACTTTAAAAATAAATAAATAAAATAAAATTAAGATAACTATAGCAGCCTTTTTCTTGCTCTCTGTAAAACTAATAATTGTGGTGTCTGCCAATTCGGAATAGAAACATTGAAAAACAAAATAATCAGTTTAGAGAACTCTCTTTAAAAGCCAGCTATATTTATCAACGGGAGAAAAGAAACTATTGTCGCAATTGTCTTTTCCTCGTTTTATTCTTTTTCCTTCTAAAAAATAAGAAACACTTTGTTTGTTTGTTTGTTTGTTTCCACCCTTGTGCCGGAAACAGAGCAGGTACTTAAATATGAGCGTAGTTTACCGTTTGGAGTTGCAGAGACGCCTACAAAGTCCGGTGTTTCCCACAGTGGCTGTCTATTAAGCACTTTCGTAGCGTGGGCATTGGAATATGAGACAGACAAGGTCCCTGTATTCACGCAGCCACATTTTGCAGGAGGAGACAGATGCCAAACAAGCAAGTGAGCAAGCAAGAAAAGATTAGGCTGTGATAACTGCTGGGAATGAAATTAAAATGGTAGTAACAAAGAGAGTTATACAATGGACTTATTCAAAAGGATTCATTAGCCAAACCCCCCGAAACAATCAAATGTAACGTTCATGTTACAAATGTTCTCCTAGAGATCCTCAACACGTACGGAAGTAGCTCATTGTCCATAAACTACACTCACGTGGGAGGCTCACTGAACTGCTCCCGCCTGAAAAAAAATAACAATGGCTTGGTGTTCAAGATTAAAACTCAGACCGATTCTTTTCGCTTTACTTGTTTCAGGGTTTTGAGTCAAAACCCTAATATCTTTGCCTTCTGTTTTTTTTCTCTAAAATAAAAATAGTAGTAATTTTTGCATTTGACTTAGAACGTAGTCCTTCAGATTTGGCTTTGGCCCATACCTTGCATCTCATGCCCATGTGTGAGACAATCACTGGACATTGAAGTGATTACTCTCACCGGCTTAGTGATGTCTATGGACCTGGATGCATTCTTCAACCTCACCAGGATTCGGCTGGTGGAAGACAGAAGAAGGCACCAATTCTGCCTGTGAAGCCATGTGTGTGTGTCTTACCTGGCAGACTGAATTCCTTCCCCACACCTGCCTCCGATTCGCCACCTTAGTGACAGCAAGCACCTCAATGAGCCGATCCAATGTTAATCCTCTGCCCTTCCTGACTGTTAGCCCTGTCCCTCTGCCGTGACAAAGGGGAACATCCCAGGTGAGAAGCATCCTGCAGTTTCCCTGTTCCACCTGTCTGTCCCTCCACACCCTCATCCCAGAATCACAAACAAGATCCCAAAGATCCTCTCAACACTGCAGAAGCCATGTGTCTGACCAGTTCTCTGGCCCTTTCCAATCTGCCTGTGCGGTCTGGCTGACAAGGGGAGGAAAGCTTGAGAGATTAAAAAGAACGATGAACAGACAGATACTGCGGCGAGGTAAGAGGACTCTCGATTGTTTTAACTCCATTACCAGGCCCTTGAAAGAACTTGCTGAAGAAATCTCAGAGCCCCAGTGGGGAACCTGTGAGCACTCCAGCAGCACACAAGCCCCTTCGAAGGCAGGGACCCCTCCTTCATCAACACCACGAGCCTGAATGTAGAATCTACTTCTCCTGAAATAAGGCTGAATGGTGATCAATTCCGGTGGGCTTTTCCCTGGGTTAGCATTCATCCTCAATGCAAACCAATGACTAAATCGGTGTCATCCTGGAGCGACGTCTCTAGTGGCCCAAAGCAGGGCACGGTTCAATCTGACACTTTTAACAGTCACTTGGCCACCTGGGG
The DNA here is from genome assembly GCA_004026765.1 of Micronycteris hirsuta. Lineage (NCBI taxonomy): Eukaryota > Metazoa > Chordata > Mammalia > Chiroptera > Phyllostomidae > Micronycteris > Micronycteris hirsuta. Next base: position 1,606 of record PVJI01015355.1, on the reverse strand, counting down.
CAGACAGATGACACGCTTCTCATATGCGAAATAACACACGGCCTAGAGGGACGCAGTGCCGACTGGATGAGAGCATCTTAGTCCCGACAGTGTGGCACAATGGATTTTTAATAAGATATTTAGTAAACCCAAGACTAACCTTAAAAATGAAAAACAAAAACCTCACATATATGGATGGAGAGAATGTGACTGAATATCAATGCATTTAAAACTTAGGAGTTTTAATTGAACATTAGTAACAGTAATAGTAATAATCATGGTCATAGCAGCTGATGTATATTAAAGGCTTCCCATGCTCTGGGCACTGCCCTAATCACGGAAAATGTATCATTAATGCATTCGATCTCTACGAAACCCTTGAAGTAAATCATCGGCATCCTCATTTGACGTGGTGAGGAAATGAGGCACAAAGATATAAAGTAACTTAAAATGAATCAATAATACAATATGATTATCAAAAATATTCATGGGATCTTAGATGTTGTTCGAGAACAGTGCCCAGATCGAGAGAATTCATAACGCTCCTCTCGGATGTCCACATCACCCTGCACTAAATCCCCGTATTCTGTTCTGGGAGAAATGGAGCTTCGGAGAGGGAAGCTAAGAGGAAGGCAGCCATTTTGAACGAAGAAGAATAAATTTAAAAGACTGGTGAATTTATACCTGAACAATGGGAAGAGGAGAGGAAGGGGACAGCTTGCAGGGCTCCCCAAACCTGGGGCTATCCCCAAGACTCGGCACCGTGTCGTCACAGAGGCCGCTCTTGCACACAAGAGTGAGCACCCTCTGCAAGGTATTTACTCTGTGCTTCCCAGATACAACAGATATCCCCGTAATATCTGGGAAACAGACGTGAAAGAGAGTAACTACTGGCTTAGTGGAAAGCTTTCTGGTGGGGCTGCCCTGTCAGACAGGACTCACGCCTCACGGAGGGTGCACAGGCAGTGGACACCAGACGATACGGGAAGAGGCAGCTGCCAAGGACCTTCGCTCCATACTTCTAACAGCAAGAAACTGCAGACACTATTTTGGTTACAGAGCTACATAAGTAAGTTCAAGGCTAGAGGTAAATTATGTAACCAAACTAAAAGTCCTCTGAGAAGACCTCTACCTGTGCCTCTGTGTGTTTCAATTAAATTTAACAAATACATATTGACTTTTATATGCCTGACTTCCCAGAGGTAGGGAGCACACCTGGTTTATAAGCTTACAGCTCATTGTCCATGAATAAAAATAACTATCTTTAAAAAACTGTATCCTATTATTTTGGAACATGCTACAAGTAGATATTCCAAGAGTACATTGGACATAAGGCAAAACCAGAACCATCTGAATTTGAACTTGGCCACAAATCACATTAACCTTATTTGTTTTCAACACTTTCTAGACCCATTTAGTATTTGTCCCAATCTGAGTGCTGCTTACTCCATTCCCCATTCCTGGGGCATGCCATGAACTTGCCAACAAATCACCCTCAAAACATTTTTCAATCAATTCATCACTTTACCCCTTCTAAGAATATTAATTATTAGTGTCTAATTTTTAGAGAGAAAATGATGTGGTTTAGATTTTCTTTAAGTCAGCACTATAATTCTGTTTAGTAATT
>PVJI01015354.1:0-41353 GCA_004026765.1 Micronycteris hirsuta | reverse complement strand
GCATCATAAAAAGAGTTTGGGAGTCTTCCATCATTTTGGATTTTTTGGAATAGTCTGTGAAGGATAGGTGTTAGTTCCTCCTTAAATGCTTTGTAGAATTCTCCTGTGAAACCATCTGGTCCAGGGCTTTTGTGTGTTGGCAGTTTTTTGATTACTGCTTTAATTTCTTCCACTGTTATTGGTTGGTTCAGGCTTTCTGCTTCTTTCTTATTGAGTTTTGGAAGATTATATTTTTCTAAAAATTTGTCCATTTCTCCTAGGTTTTCATATTTCTTAGCATACAGTTCTTTATAGTAGTGACTTATAATTCTTTGTATTTCTGTGGCATCAGTTGTAATATCTCCTCTTTCATTTCTGATTGAATTTATTTGGGTCCTCTCTCTTTTTTTCTTGATGAGCCTGCTTAAAGGCTTGTCGATTTTGTTTATCTATTCAAATAACCAGCTCCTGGATTCATTGATCTTTAGAATTGTCCTTTGAGTCTCTAAGTCATTTAACTCTGATCTGATCTTCGTTATTTCCTTCCTTCTACTTGCTCTGGGTTGTCTTTGCTGTTGTTCCTCGAGTTCTTGTAGGCATAGGGTTAGGTTGTTTGTGTAAACTGTTTCTGTTTTTTTTTAGGTAGGCCTGTATTGCTATGAACTTCCCTCTCAGGCCTGCCTTCGCTGTGTCCCATAAGTTTTGCGTTGTTGTCAGTTCATTTTCATTTGTTTCAAGGAACTTTTTGATTTCTTCCCTAATCTCGTCCTTGACCCATTCATTGTTTAACAGCATGCTATTCAGTCTCCATGATTTTGAGTGTTTTGGGTTTTTTTTTTCTTTGGGTTGGTTTCTAATTTCAGTCCCTTGTGGTCAGAGAAAAAACTTGGTATGATTTCAATTTTCTTCAATTTGTTAAGGCTTGTTTTGTGTCCTATCATATGGTCTATTTTTGAAAATGTTCCATGTGCATTTGAAAAGAATGTATATTTAGCTTCTTTGGGGCAAAGGGCCCTATATATATCAATTAAGTCCATTTCTTCTAGGGCATTGTTCAGTGCCAGAATGTCTTTGCTGATCTTTTGTTTGGAGGATCTGTCCATTTTTGACAGTGGGGTGTTGAAGTCCCCTACTATAATTGTGTTGCTATCAATGTCCTTCTTGAAGTCCTCCAAGATTTTCTTTATGCATTTGGGTGCTCCTGTGTTGGGTGCATATAAATTTACAATATTTATGTCTTCTTGGTGGATTCTTCCCTTGAGTATTATAAAGTGTCCTTCTGGATCTCTCTTTATGGCCCTTTCTTGGAAGTCTATTTTGTCTGATATGAGTATTGCTACCCCAGCTCTTTTTTCTTGTCCGTTTGCTTGGAAAACTTGTTTCCATCCCTTCAGTTTCAGTCTGTGTAAGTCTTTTGTACTGAAGTGGGTCTCTTGTACGCAGCAAATGTGTGGGTCATTCTTTCTTATCCATTCCGCTATTCTATGTCTTTTAATTGGAGCATTTAATCCATTTACGTTTAAGGTTATTATTGATAGGTACTTATTCATTGCCATTTTTTTTGTACCTGTGTTCCTCACTCTCTCTCTTTCTCTTCCTTCCTTTAAATCAGTCCCTTTAGGATCTCTTGCAGAGCTGGTTTGGTGGAGGTGTATTCTTTTAGACTTCTTTTGTCTGGGAAGCTCCTTATTTGACCATCTATCTTGATTTAGAGCCTTGCTGGGTCGAGTAGTCTTGGTTGCAGGCCTGTGGTTCTCATTACTTGGAATAGTTCTTGCCATTCCCTTCTGGCTTGGAGTGTTTCCATTGAGAAGTCAGCTGCTAATCTTATTGGGGTTCCCTTGTATGTTACTTCCTGCTTCTGCCTCGCTGCCTTTAGGATTCTCTCTTTGTCTTGGAATTTTGCCTTTTTAATGATGATGTGTCTTGAAGTGGACCTGTTAGGGTTCCTTTTGATTGGGACTCTCTGTATTTCCTGGATTTGTGTGGCTTTTTCTCTCATCAGATTAGGGAAGTTTTCCATCATTACTTTTTCGAACAGGTTTTTCATCCCTTGCTGCTCTTCCTCTCCTTCTGGTATCCCTATTATACGAATATTGTTACGTTTCATGTTGTCCTGCATTTCCCTTAATACCTCTTCATTCTTTCTGAGCCTCTTTTCCTGTTCTTGCTCTTTTTGGGTGCTTTTTTCAACCTTGTCCTCCAGCTCGCTGATCCAATCCTCTGCCTCATCGAGCCTGGTTTTGATTCCTTCTATTGTGTTCTTCAGTTCAGATATTGTATTCTTCATTTCCTCTTGGCCCTTGTGAATAGTTTCTATTTCCTTTTTCATGTTGACATAATTTTCAGTGAGTTCACTATAGTTTCCCTGTAGTTTCTGGTAGTTTTCTGTGAGTTCAGTAAGCTTCTCAAGTTTCTTGAGCTGCCTGATAACATATGCTTTGAACTCAATATCTAATAGTTGGCTTGCCTATGTTTCATTTATCATTCTTTCTGGGGCTTCTTCCTTTCCTTCATTTGGGGATTGTTTCTTTGTATTCCCATTGTTTGTAGGATTCTTCTTGCTAGCCTCTGATTCTTAAATTGATCTGTCAAGTTCTCTGGAGCAGCGAAGTTAATTTTGTGTCACTGTCTCTGTTTTTTGGGCTGACTGTTGTCTGGGTCCCACTCTATTCTCTTCACAATTCCAGGTTTTAATGTCTCACCTGTTGATAAAGAAGAGAGGGTGGGGAGAAAAAGGAGGAAAAGAAAACAAAAGAAAAGGGAAAAGAAAGATAAAGAAGAAAATAATTTGAAAGTAACATAAAATAAAAAATATTAAAATAGGAAATAAAAAGAAGAGAAATCTAGGAATACCAAATGAAGGGAAGGTAGAAGGAGTTAAAAGATATAGAGGGACAGATAGGAAGAAGGGTGGGGAAAAACAAACAAAAAAAAAAACAAAGAGAAAACAAAAGAAAGAAAAAAAGAAAAAAGAAAAAAAAAGACTTTTGTTGGCTGGCTTAAATAGCGTCAGTCTGGGAAGATATCAGACTTCTTCTGCTGTCTTCCTGGGCTGCACTCTCAGCTGCTGTCCCGCCTCCAGCCGAGTTGTGGGGAGTTTGCAGCACCTCCTCTGGGCTGCCTGACCCCCAGCCTGAGTCAGAGTTTATGAGGTCTGTGTCTCCCCTCAGTGGGGCTCGATGTAGCTCCTCTGTTTCTCCCCCATGGAGGGACTCTGCACCGCAGGTCTGGGTTGTGTCTCAGGCCCTCCGGGAGTGAGTTCCGCGCCCCTGCATTCACCGATTGCTTTTGTCTCTGGGTTCGGGGTTTGCAAGCCACAGGCCTGGGCGCCCGGTCAGGCACCAACGCCAGCCGCCCCCCGACTGGCTCCGCCAGTGCGCGCCCGATCCCGGAGCTCCGGGCCTGGGTTTCCCTTTCAGTTCAGTCTCCAATTCCTCCCGCTGGGATCACCAGCCTCTGCAGATTAGTCCCCACGTACACACCAACCTCCGGACTGCTGGGGACCAAGGCTCTTCCAACAGACGCGCGTGTCTGCTTTGGCTACTCACACACCCCAATCCAGCTCCCTCCCATGGATCCTGGAGCAAATCGGGAAGCTGCTGCTGCTGGACCCGCAGACCTCCCGGCTCCCCGCGAGACCCGAGGGACCCCTTCCCTCTGAAGCAGTCTCCCTGCCGGATGATCTTTCAGTTTTATGTGCAATCCTGGTCATCAATCTTCCTGGGATACTGTTGGGTGATTGCTCCGCTCCTCGGAAAATCAGCCAGATATCCCACCAATGGACCGGATGAAGCCGATCCCGCTCCCTCCTACTTCGCCGCCATCTTCTTCCCCTCAAGATCTCATTGTGGTTTTAATTTGCATCTCTCTGATGGCTAGTGATGCTGAGAATCCCTCCATATGTCTCTGGAACCTCTGTATGTCCTCCTTGGAGAAGTGTCTGTTCAAGTCCTTTGCTTATTTTTTAATTGGGTTGTTTGTCTTCCTGGAGTGGAGTTGTGTGAGTTCTTCACATATTTTGGAGATCAAACCCATGCCTGAGGTCTCATTTGCAAATATGTTTTCCTATATAGTTGGTTCTCTTTTCATTTTAATGCTGTTTTCTGTAGCTGTGCAGAAGCTTTTTAATGGATGAGGTCTCATTTGTTTATTCTTTTCTTTTTGTCCCTTATTCTAGGGGACATATTGGTGAAAATGTTGCTGCGTGGAATATCTGAGATTTTCCTGCCCATGTTCTCCTCTACGACTTTTACGGTGTCATATATAAGACTTATATTTAAGTCTTTTATCAATCTTGAGTTTATTTTTGTTTATTGTGTGAGTTCCTGGTCAAATTTCAATTTTTTGCGTGTAGCTGACCAGATCTCCCAACACCATTTGTTGAAGAGGCTATTTTTAGTCCGTTTTATGCTTCTGTCCCCTTTATCAAATATTAACTGACTGTAGATACTTGGGTAAATTTCTGGGCTCTCTGTTCTGTTCCATTGATCTATGTGCCTGTTCTTATGCCCGTAACACTGTGCTGATTACCATGGCAGTGCGATATAGTTTGATATCAAGTATTGTTATCCCTCTGACTATGTTCTTCTTTCTCAAATCCGCTGTGGCTATTCAGGATAATTTATGATTCTGTATCAATATTTTAAATACTTATTCTATATCTATGAAATATGTCCTTGGTATGTTAACAGGGCCTTCATCAAATCTGTAAATTGCTGTGGGTAATATGGATATTTGATGATGTTAATTCTTGCAATCTATGAATATGATATATGACTCTATGTATGTGTGCCTTCCTTAATTTCTTCCTTCAGGGTTGTGTAGTATTCTGAGGACAGGTCTTTAACCTCCTTGGTTAGGTGTATTCCTAAGTACTTTATTTTTTTGTTGTTGTTGTTACAACAAATGGAATTTTACCCCTGATTTCTACTTCTGATATTTTGTTGTAGGTGTACAAAAATGACTGTTGATATCTGAATGTTGACTTTGTATCCAGCTGTTTTGCCATATTCACTTATTAGGTCAAGTAGCTTTTTGGTGGAGTCTATAGGGTTTTCTATGTACACGATCATGTCATCTGCAAACAGTGACTGTTTTACTTCCTCCTTTCCAGTTCGGATGCCTTTTATTTCTTTGTCCTGTCTGATCACTGTGCTAGCCCTTCCAATACTATGTTTAATAGAAGTGCTGAAAGTGGATACCCTTGTCTTGTTCCTGATCTTAGTGGGAAAGCTTTTAGTTTTGCCCATTCAGTATGATGTTGACTTTAGGTTCCAAGTATATTGCCTTTATTATGTTGAGGTATGCTCCCTCAACTCCTCTCTTGCTAAGTGTTTTGATCATAAATAGGTGATGCACTTTATCAAATGTTTTTATTGCATCTATTGTTATGTCATGTGTTTTTGTCTTTTCTTTTGTATATGTGGTGCATTAATTGTATTGATTTGCACATATTGTACCACCTTGCATCACTGGGATGTATCCCACATGTTCATGGCATATGATCTTTTTAACATATTGCTGGATATGATTTGCCAATATTTTGTTAAGGATTTTAGAGTCTATGTTCATCACTGATATAGGCCTGAAGTTTTCTTTCTTTGTTGTGTCTTTATCTGGTTTTGCGATTATGGTGATGCTGGCTTCATATAAAGTGTTTTGGAGACTTCCCTCTTATTGGATCTTTTGGAATAATCTGTGAAGGATAGGGGTTAGCTCTTCCTTGAATGTTTTGTAAAATTCTCCTGTGAAACCATCCAGTTCAGGGATTTTTTGTGCCGGGATTTTTTTGTTTTCTGCTTGAATTTCACTAGCTGTTATATGTCTTTTCAGGCTTTGTGTTTCTCCTTGATTCAGTTTTGGAAGGTTATATTTTTCTAGAAATTTGTCCATTTCAACTATGTTTTCAAATTTTTTAGTATATAGGTGTTCAAGTAATTTCTTACAATGCTTTGTATTTCTGTGGTATCAGTTGAAATCCCTCCTCTTTCACTTCTGATTTTATTTATTTGGGTCCTCTCTCTTTTTTTTCTTGATGAGTATGCTTAAAGGCTTATCGATTTTGTTTATCTTTTCAAAGAACCAGTTCCTGATTTATTGATCCTTTGAATTGTTCTTTTATTCTCAATGTCATTTAGTTCTTCTCTGATCTTGGTTATTTCCTTCCTTCTACTCACTCTGGACTTTGTTTGTTTTTCTTTCTCCAGTTCTTGTAGATATAGGGTTAGGTTGTTTGTTTGAAATGTTTCTACCGTTTTTGTTTTTATGTAAACTTATATCACTATGAACTTTCCTCTCAGTACTACCTTCGCTGTGCCCCATAAGTTTTGGACTGTTGTTACTTCATTAATTTGTTTCCAGAAAGTTTTTTATTTCTTCCTTGATCTCATTATTAACCCATTTATTGGTTAATAGCATGCTATTGAATCTCCATGAATTTGAGCACTTTTGAGTTTTTTTCCTTGAGTTTAGTTTCTAGTTTCAGGCCCTTGTGGTAAAAGAAAAGGCTTGATATAATTTCAATGTTTTTCACTTTGATGAGGCTTTTGTGTCCTACCATGTGGTCTGTCTTTTAAAATATCCCTTGTGCATTTGAAAAGAATGTGTATTTGACTCTTTTGGATGAAAGGTTATGTATATATTAATTAAGTCCATTTGCTTTAGGGCATTATTCAATGCCACAATATCCTTTTTCATATTTTGTTTGGAACATCTATTCATTTTTGACAGTGGGGTGTTAAAATCTCTTAGTATAAGTGTATGACTGTCTATAACTTTTTTTAAGCCCTCTACGATTCTCCTTATATTTTGGATGCTCCAAATTTGGGTTCACATATGTTTACAAGTTTATGTCTTCCTGATGGATTGTTCCCTTGAGTATTATGAAGTGTCCTTATGTGTCTCTTTTTATGGTCTTTGTTTTGAAGTCTATTTTGTCTGATATAAGTATTGCTACTCTGGCTTTTTTTTTTTCCCTGTCCATTTGCTTGGAATATTTTTTCTATCACTTCACTTTCAGTCTGTATAGGTCTTTTATTCTGAGGTGAGTCTGTTGTAGGCAGTATATGTGCAGGTCACATTTTCTTATACATTCAGCTACCCTATGTCTGTTGATCGGAGCATTTAATCCACTTATATTTAAGGTTATTACTGATAGGTACTTATTCATTGCCATTTTACCCCCTTGGTACCTGTGTTCCTCTCTCTCTCTCACTGTTTTTCTTCCTCTTCTTAAAGCAGTCCTTTTAGCATATCTTGCAGGCTGGTTTGGTAGAGGTGTATTCCTTCAGCCTTCTTTTGTTTAGGAAGCTCCTTATTTCACCTTCCATTTCAATTGAGAGCCTTGCTGGGTAGAGTAGCCTTGGTTGCAGGCCTTTGCTTTTCATTATTTGGAATATTTCTTGCCATTACCTTCCAGCTTGGAGTGTTTCTGTTGAGAAATCAGAAACACTGCTAACCTTATCAGAGCTCCCTTTTATATTACTTCCTGTTTCTCCCTTAAGATTCTCTCTTTGTCTTTTAATTTGGCACTTTAATTATGATGTGTCTTAGAGTCAGCCTCTTTAGATTCACCTTGATTGGGATCCTCTGTGCTTCCTGAACTTCTGTAGAATTTGAGGTCAATGATATGAGATCATCTGGCCCACAAAGGTTACACAATAAATATTTTAAGGTTTGTGGGCTATATGCTGTCCATTGGAAATTCTGAAACTCTGTTATTGCAGTGAAAACACGGACATTGACAATGTATAAATGAATGTATAGGAACCTATTCCAACAAAACTGTATTCATGGTAATAGATGGAAAGCCAGATTTTCCCATGGATTGTAGTTTGTTGACTACTAGACTACAGGCTAGGTTGAGAGGGTGATTATTTAGATTCTTACTAAAGTTGAGGGTTGGTAAACATACAGTTTTATACAAATCAGTCCATTTTCCAAAGTCTTGCATGACTTTTTTGATTTTATATGTATTTTATTCTTGAGGAATTTAGGCCATAGTTTCCAATATTTTTTGGTTTACTTGTGGATCATATTTTGCACAGGTCAAAGTTGAAGCACTATAGGAATCATAGTACTGCCACCTTCTTTTTCTTGAGAGCTTGTTTGGAGGTTTTAGCAGGGGAGCTCAGGTACTCATATACCTTGACCAAAGACTGGTCTTCTCCTTTAGTTGGGAAGGCCGTCCTCTTTGACTAAGTGTGCAGGTTTTGGAGGGACACACATGGATTGCTGAGGGAGGAAGGGGACACCCGGCTAGCCAGCCAGATCAGCCAAATCAACCCTTACAATCAATGGGGTGACAGATGTCCCAGCCAGATCGCCCTTACATCCCCATCTTCTGCTTTAGCAGCTATTCCAGTAATATCATTTAGGTAAATATTTGGAATTTGTTTGTGGAATTAATTATTGGATTACATAATTTCTTTTTGTTTGTGAGACTCATCCAGTTTGTAACATGCTCTTCGAGTCCACAATGTTGTCTATAATTTGGCTCATTTTTCCTTGTCATGGCAAAACCTCTCTATCCATGGAAGTTCCACTCCTTTATTATCTTTTCCCTATATCAGCTACCTTCCCTCATCTATGGAAACTGCCATAGCACTCTGCTCACCCATGAAGGGCTCATTGCTCTATGTATATCTACTCTTCCTGTGACTTCCTTTGTTAATTCCAAATGAGCCAAGATTTTTCTCATTGTTCTATTATCCTAATGAGAAACAGATGTGTCATTGTCTCATAAACCCACTAAAATTTTTCTTTTTCACCTCACTAAATATGCTCACATAAAGGTAATCAATGACCTCTATGTTGCTAAATCCTATTAAATTATCAATATTCACATCCCTTGACTTAATAACAGCATTTGACACAGTTGATTATACCTTCTCCTTGATAAACATTTTACCTTGATTTTCAGGAAGTGACATTCTCCTCTTTTTTTCCCCAGCCTCATTGGGAGCTCCTTCTCACTGCCCTTGCTAGTTTCTCCTGTTCTCCCTAACCTCTTAACATTGGTACTCCCCAGAGTTCAATCCTTATCCCTCTTACCTATGTATAATCATTTTCTTGGTTAAATCCAATCTTGTGGCTTTAAATAGCATCCATATGCTGAAGGCAACTAAATTCATATATTTGCCCCATCTTTTTTCCAAACCCTGGATTCATATGTCCATTTGCCTCCTTGATATCTCTGCTTGAATTTCCTTTACACATCTCAATTCAACTTATCCAGAATGGAACTCAATCTTCTACCTTAATATTACACTCTCCTAGAGACTTACCCACCTTAAGTAATAGAAACTCCACTTTTCAGTTGCACAGGACAAATCCGTAAACTTCATCATTTATCTCTTCTTTTCATAGCCCATATATAATCCACCAGGCAATAATTTCTCTTTAATTTCAAAACACATCCAGAATTCAACCATTTCTCATCACATATGGTACTACTACTCTGGTCTAAACAGCCATTACAGCTTCCTGGGTTACCACATTAACCTCCTAACTAATTCCCCTGTTTCCACCTTTAACCACCTCCCTTTCAACACACATAAAACTTATTTTCAATACAGTTTCCATAACAATCTTTTTTTAAAAGATTTTATTTATTTATTTTTAGAGAGAGGAGAAGGGGGGGAGACAGAGAGGGAGAGAAACAGCAATGTATGGTTGCCTCTCACATGGCCCTCACAGGGGACCTGGCCCACAACCCAGGCATGTGCCCTGACTGGGAATCGAACCGGGACCGTCTGGTTCCCAGCCCACGCTCAATCCACTGACCTACACCAGCTAGGCTCCATAACAATCTTTTGATAGCACAAATTTGATTATGTAACTATTTTGCTAAAAAAAATCATACAGTAGACTCACATTCCACTCAGATAAAACTCAGTCTTTGTCTACAAGGGTCTTCATGTTCTTTTTGTTACACATGCTTAACAATTCTCCTAGAATTCAACCTCCTTTAATATTTCTATTTCATCTGCATTAAACCTCCTTGCAGCTTCTTAAATATGCCAAACACACTCTTACTTTATGATCTTTGTTCTGGCTCTTTCCTTTGCCTGAATGTTTTCCCCCAGATCCTAGCTTAACTAAAGCTTTCTCTTCCTTCAAATCTTTGATCAAATAATCTTCTCAATGACACTTATCATGAAAAATTATCTAAAAGTTAAAACTGTTATTTTCTATAGGCATTTGTGGATTAAAGAACATTTGATATGCTACAATATGAATGAAATTTAAGAACATTATGTTAAGTAAAACAGGCCAGTCACAAAAAGACAAATTACTGCATGGTTCCACGTATGTGATGTATCTAAAGTAGTCACACTCTCAGAATTGGAAATAAAATGGTTGTTAATAGAGGAAGTGAGGAGAGGATAATTGGGAGTTATTGTTCAATGGATGTAGAGTTTCAATTTTTCAAGATAAACAGAATTTGAAAAATCTGTTAGATAATAATGTTCATATAGTTAATGCTATTGTACTACACACTTAAGATGCTAAATTTTATGTTAAATGCTTGTTAGAAAAATTAAAAAGTCAACTAAATATAAAAATAAAATCTAACAAATTAAAGGGAAAATAAATTATTAGAGATAAAGGTTGTAATTATACATGGAAGTGCCAATTGTTCAAGAAGATATAGCACTCTGTAGTATGCATGCATTTAACAATAAAGCATAAAACATATGTGAAGCAACAAGTGTTGGTGGGATGTGGAGAAAAGGAAACCCTAGTGCACTGTTGGTATGAATGCAGACTGGTATAGCCACTGTGGAAAAATAATATGGAATTTCCTTTAAAACACAACCAACAGGCAAAGGCAAATCTTGGGGTGTGCTGGGACTTTTGTTGACCTTCCCCAAGCTCATTGCTGGTGGAAGCCATAGTTGGTATGCATCTTGGCCCCTCCCACATTCATCCAGGCCCAACAGAGGCAACCACAAACTGTGGTTCATTTTTGTAGTTTTAAACATGTAGCCCATGGCTGGTCACAGGTAGTGTCTGACATTGTCCTGCACTGGAGTTCTTCTCAAGAGGCTCCCAAACAGTGGTGGGCTTCAGACCACATCAGAGAATGACACAACTAGCTCCACAAACACACACTAAAAGGGAAATCTTGGAGGGGACTAGATACTTCCAAGGAAAGTTCTACTTCATGGGGTAAGCCCGTGCAAAGCAGCTTGAGCACTGTGGTTGGGGTCAATGCTCATATTCAGCCAGTCTGAAGGTCAACCACACCCACAGACAAACAGCAATCAAGACTCAACTAAAAGAGGAGGGATCAAACCACAAAATGGGCTTTCCTAAAGGACCTATATATGGTGATCAGGGAGATTGTGACACTGAGCCCCACAAGACACCTACCATATAAAGCACCATACCAAGAATGAAAGACATAACAGGACTACTTAATACACAGAAACAAATACAGAGATGCAGCAAAAATGGTGAGAAAAATAAAGTGCCTCAAATGAAAGAAGAGGATAAATCCCCCCAAAAAGAACTAAATAAGATGGAGGCAAGCAATCTATCAGATACATAGTTCAAAAAAATGGTTATATGGATGTTAACAGAACTTAGGGGAAGAATGGATGAACACAGTGAGAACTAACACAGAGACAGTAAGCATAAAAATGGACATAGAAACCATAAAATAACTAGTCAGAAATGAAGAATATAATATCTGAAATGAAGAACACTAGAAGAAATCAACAGCTGGTTAGATGAAGCAGAGGATTGAATCAGCAATGTGGAAGACAAGGTAGCAGAAAATATTCAATTGGAGCAGCAGAAAGAAAAAAAATTGAGGACAATTTATGTGACCTTTGTGATAACAGAAAGAGTAACAACATCCATATCATAGGAGTACCAGGAGAAAAGAAAGACAAGGAATTGAGAACCTACTTGAAGTCATATTAACAGAAAACCTTTCTAACCTGGTGAAGGAAAAAGACATACAAGTCCAGGAAGTGCAGAGAAAGCCAAGAAAGATGAACCTAAGGAGGCACACACCAACACACATCATAATTAAAATAGCAAATATAAAAGACAATGAGAGAATCTAAAAGCTGCAAGAGAAAGACAATTAATTACCTACAATGGAGCTCCCTTAAGACTGTCAGCTGGTTTCTCAACAGAAACATTTTAGGCCAGAAGAAATTGGCACAAAATATTCAAAATGATGTAAAGCAAGGACCTAAAACCAAGACTACTCTACCCAGCAAGGCTATCATTTAAAACTGAAGGATAAATAAAGAGCTTCCCAGAAAAGAAAAAGCTAAAATAATTATTTGCCACCAAATCAGTATTACAAGAAATTTCAAAGGGATTTCTTTAAGAAGAAAAAATAAAAAAAATAATGAACATAATTCTAAGGAATAAATACAGACCTATCAATACTCATTTTAAATGTAAATGGAGTAAATCCTCCAATCAAATGTCATAGGGTAGCTGAATGGAAAGAAAACAAGATCCATACATATGCTGTCTACAAGAGAACCACCTAAGAATGAAAGATACATTCAAACACAATGTAAAGTTACAGAAAAAGACAATTAATGCAAAAGAAAGAAAAAAAGCTATGGTAGCAATACTTGTATCAGACAAACTAGACCTTAAAATAAAAGCTATAATAAGGGAAAAAGTAAGACATTATACAATAACTAAGAGATCAATCCAACAACAGGATATGACTCTAGTAAACATTTACACACTCAACATAAGTGCATATAAATATATAGAGCGAATATTGGTGGTTGTAGTGTAAATAGAGTCATCTGGGCTTCCTCACCCAGACATCTGGGCAACTAAGGAAAGCAATTTCCCATATCCTTGAGAATGGACCTGATAAGCAGTGTTCTCATAGCCTTGAGACTGGGTCCAATAAACTGTTCCCATAGCCTTCAGTTGGCTTGTACGATCAGAATCTCGCTATGCTATACCCTGTATCCTGGTACCCTACTGGCTTTGTCTGTATGTAGTATATAACAAGTTAGGGGCTACCCTCTGCGGGCCACCAAGGGACAGGTGACATGCAGGGACAGGTGACATGCACAGACATGCAGGGACCTGCAGGGGGACACGTGGCTTGCAGCATGAGTGGATTTCCCACCCTTTAATGAAGGCATTTCAGACATCTCAATGGCTCTGTGAGTAGTCTTCTATCTTCCCAAATCCCATGAACCAATCAGCCTTGAACGGTCACAGCACAGTGGCCATATATGGGTAGATCAACAGTAAGGCAGTCATAGTAGAGGATTTTAATATTTCATTGACAAAAATGGGTAGATCTTCTAGACAGAAAATCAGCAAGGAAACAGTGGATTTAAATGACACATTAGAACAGATGAATTTAATTGATATCTTCAGAGAATTTTACCACAAAGTGGCAGGATATAAGGTCTCTTCAGAAAGAGTCCAGTCATTGCTAGTATAATGAGATCAGTTTGTGCAGCATCTATGCAAACTGGCAGCCAAGGAGATTGGACTGGAATGTGCATACATGAACAATGAGAACTGTGGCAGTGATTTCAACACACATGTTCTGGAATTTACACGTTTTGAGCACAGCTCCATGTGATTCCCGTGAGAGCAAGTGTGGATCATGTCTGTGGAATGGGAATTCTCTAATAGGAATTTAGCAAAGATGTATCTTAAAAAATTCTGGCTTGCTATGCCCTGCATATTACCTTAACCTGGTCCTGCCTGCCACCGGACCTGAATTTACATCCTGATGCCCTGCTAATGAGTAATCTTACCCCTGTTCTGCTTAATCCCATGAATAATCAATCCAATGTAAATGTGTGCTAATGCCCCTAATAAAAACCCCGGCTGGGCAAGCCACGGGGTTTTTCCTGAGATGAGAGGAATTGGTCACGTGGCCCCGGTCTCTCTTTCCCCGCGTGTCTCGGTATGAGATTCATACACGCATCGGGTAGCGGTCACCCACGGGTATCGGCAGGTACAATTACCCCCACGACAGATGGCGCCCAATGTGGGGCATCTGGGACCTTGAGTCAGGACTGAATACCTCCCCTCAGGTAGGTTTGAAATCGCACGAAATTGGGTCCGGTGAAGGGCTCCAGCGACTCTCTGAGTCGTGCCAGGGTGGGACAGGAAGGGAGAATTGGTACGAAAACGTTTTTGGCCATGATAAAATTTAAAGAACGCCTCCACACAAATCCGAAGGAGCAGATTCTGTGTCGCTGATAATTTAAGGTCTAATTCATTGAGAGACTGGGAACTTCTGACCCTGCTAGTCTGCCACTTTTCAGCAAAAGCCCATGCACGAGGCTTGCCACGCGACTAGCCCCTTTGTTAACAAAAGCCCTGAGTGTGCAACTCAGACTTCGCACCAGCCTGCCGACAGGAGCAAGGGGCGGGGCGCGGAACCCCTTGCCGCTGCCCCAGGCTGCGTTCAGTGCAGGGTAGGGGAAAGGTTTGGGCTCCCAGGGGTGGCGGCAAGAGACGCCGGGGCGCGTGTGCACTGCACCACGGGGTCTGGTAGACCTCGGGGCGCCCAAAAGCAGGAGGCGCCCAAAAGCACCCCGCTCCCATCCCCTGATCGCGCATCCCCGGTCCACAGCACGCAGGGTGGGGAAGGATAAGAGAAAAAGAACAGCAAAGCAAAGGATTTGGCAACTTAGGAGGTCCCATCACAAGAGAGAAAGCAGTAACTTAAAAAATCCACTTCCTCCTCCCAAAGACAGAGAAAGACCGTCTGGGCGCAAGCCAGCCACTACAGAAGTAAGGGGGTAGACACGGAGCTGCCCCAGGACGCGTGCAGCGCAAGGAAGGGGAAAAAGCTCCGGAGGGTGGAGAGAAACACCGTGGCGGCCACAGGCCCCGCGCCCTCGAATAGCAAGCCGCTCGCCAAGCTCATCCTGGCAGGAGGGAAAAGTGGCAGTCACTTTCTCCCTCGCTTCAGAGCCAGCAGGGGGTATCACCCTGCTGCCCCTGGGCGCCGCGGCCACCGACCACCATTCGCTGTACAGGGTGCAAACTCCCGTCGCTGCAGCCTCCACTGCTGCCTCCGCCCCTGCTTCTCGCCATCAGGCGCTGGGCGCCCGCAAGCTGCACGCGCTCGTTCGCATCCAGGGGCGCTCTCTCTCTCTCTCCCTCTCTCCCTCTCTCCCTCCCTCCGTGGTTCACAGAGCACGGGGCAGGGAGAAAGGGCCTGATTTCTTTTTCATCTCTTTTAACAAAGAAAGGCTGGGAAACGGCTCCACAGAACAGCAGTGGGCGCGGGAAACCTTAACCTAGCACGTGCATAGGGAAGTAGCCCCATTTGGACCACCCCCTGCCTACAATTAAAATGGCCACTGAAAGCAAGAACTACAAAACTGGAGGCCATATCTATTGACGTCATAAAGACGCGCCTCCAAATAAGCCAATAGAACTGAGAAACCCAGTCAGGTCTATCTCCATGGCGACTCCGGAAAGGCCAGAATTAAAAGGTTCTGTTACCGCCTCACCTAATAAGCAAAAACAATGATTAAATCTTTAATAATACTTCAAATAAAAACAATCAGGCTTCCCCGTCTCTCAGAATTAAGTGGTTAATAATCTAAACTAAAGTTTTAAAAATTGTAATTCTTTTGGATTATTAAAACAATATTTTATCCTAATTCAGATTTTTAAGAAATACTGGATATTTTCCTGCTGTAAGGGTTTTCTCCATTTGATTGAAAATGTGTTAGATAGAGGTTCAGATAACATCGGTAGCAAAGGGTGGCATTCTAAGGCTACCATTTATAATGTAATTTGCAAATACATTTTGGTGCTGCTGCCTTAGTTTTAAAGGACTCACATTAGTTAAAGGCAAATAGGGCACCATGCAGCATGATAGTTTTTAATCAAAATCAAAGTAATACTTTAATAATAATTATGGTTTAAATAAATAAGCCTCAGGGTCTCCCAGGGATCAACTTTACACCTAGATCAGTAATGGAGTGAAGGGTATGTAGAAGATACTATCCTTTCTACACAGATGTTGAGTGCAGGTTTGTGTGTGTTTGGAGTTTGCAGTCATGTTTTTGGGTGACTTCTGAGTTTATAATTAAAATTAAGAAATAACATATTGAAAAAAGCATGTGGCAAATAAATGAAGCCTGCATTAATGGGCAGCTGTGTGCTGTTTTAATACTACATAATTATAAAAATTATATTAATACCTTATAGCAAGATATATGTTGTAATAAAGTTCAGATAAGTTGTGAATGGTCAATAAAGAAAGATTTAAGAAAATATAGGAAGAAAAGAAAGTTTAGGACTGTAGGGAAAGAGGGTAGGAGAAAGTGAAGAAAAAAAAATTGGACAGAGGTTGGCCTATTCGCCAAATAGTGTAAGATAGAATTGAAGGAAGAGAAGCTTGACAGGTGTCCAAATTAGAAAAGGGAAAAGGTTTGAGGAAAAGAGGGTAGGAGGAGGTGAAGAAAAGGTTAGACAAAGGTTGGCATATTTGCCAGATAGTGTAAGATAGGATTGAAGGCAAGACCGTAAATTGTATGTATTAAGTTATGAAATGAAATTAGGAAGGAAAAGGCTTAGCAGGTGTCCAAGTTAGAAAGAAAAGGTTTGCCTGGCTATTTCATCTACCACTCAGGATTGCCTCTTAATAAAAAATTCTAGGCTGTAGGTAAAAATTTGAATAATACCTTCCTGAATACCCAGTATAACAGATGTTTATAGTAAACTGATATTTCTTTATAAAATTGAGTTCAAAAATGCTAATTTAAGTTTTATTTTTGTTTCAAGGCATTTTCACTCAACCTCTAACAATTGAAATAAAATCTAATATTATTCTGTATTGCTTATAATATGTTCCCATAGTCTACTCCAAAGTCATTTACAATTATTCTTCTCAAATAATTAGAAAGCTCAAAAGGAATATGTATGTTTTCAATCTAATTCCTCCTTGTGCCAAAGCCGTGACCTTTTTATTATAAAAATGAAATATAGGTGCACAGTCTTCCGGAAAAAATCAGCCATTTTTTGCGGAAAACATAACACCAATTTTTTTTTAAAGATTTTTTTATTTATTTTTAGAGAGAGGGGAAGGGAGGGAGACAGAGAGGGAGAGAAACAGCAATGTATGGTTGCTTCTCACATGGTCCTCACGGGGACCTGGCCTGCAACCTAGGCATGTGCCCCGACTGGGAATCGAACCGGGACCGCTTGGTTCCCAGCCCGCGCTCAATCCACTGAGCTACACTAGCCAGGGCCATAACACCAATTTTTAACTCAGTTACTGGGGAGACTGGCTACCTCCCCATAATAAAAAAATTGGCTAGTGAAGGTCATGAGAGACCCTTGGCAGGTAGATGCTTCACCAGAGGAATGTATCAACTCCTGAAAATAGTTCACAAGACTACAGGGGGCCGGCTGGTTCTTCCACAGACCCACCTCACTAGAAGGTCAGCAAAAATGCTAATTGTCAAAAGTTTGCTTTTAATCTTCCATCAAAAATTCTTAAACAACCATATCAAAAATAACAGTAAAAATTTTTTTTTGCCTCTTAAAATAAAAAGAGGCCCCACGTTATAAAAATACTGAAAAGGTTTTAAACATCAAGATTAATATCTCTCCAAAATATATTTATAAGGAAATGTGCATTATCACTTTTAAGCAAATATTCATGTTTAATCAAATTGTTTTGAAGTCTCCGTACTTATCAGCCTAAAACAGATAAACACTCAAGAATCTAGTTTGTTTGTTAACTGTTCTCTAAAGCTTTGCATTTTCAGCTACAACCCACAAATATTTTAAGCCTCATTTTTCTTTAATACTTGAAATAAAGAAAACTAAAACACTTCATGTTTAATCTGTTAAACCTGCTGTGAAAACCATAACTTGTAGGTGTTTTCTAAATAAACTGTGGAAATCCAGGATTTATAATTTTTTTAAAGATTTTATTTATTTATTTTTAGAGAGAGGAGAAGGGAGGGAGACAGAGAAGGAGAGAAACAGCAATGTATGGTTGCCTTTCACATGGCACTCACAGGGGACCTGGCCCGCAACCCAGGCATGTGCCCTGACCGGGAATCGAACCCGGACCGTCTGGTTCCCGTCCCGCGCTCAATCCACTGAGCTACACCAGCCAGGGCCAGGATTTATAATTTTTTAATCTAAACTTAGACTTTACAGTGAAAGAGGCCAGGTGTAGGTTTGATTTGGGGGAAGGGGATGTCTCTATGTTTTTTTCACAGAATACACAAGACCCCCTGGCTGCCCCAGAAAGCCACTGGCAGCCTGTCTCCAATCTCCCGGCTGAAGGAAAAAGAAACTCCAAAACACTCACCATCCAGAAAAAAAGGACTGTTTCATAACATGTAACTAAAACTCTTTTTACTATATCTTACTTACTGTCTTTAAGAAAATCTTCTCAACTTATAACTTATGCTATTCAACTAATAAAAGGGCATTCTCTGGCAATCAGGGTTCCAGATTCTAGCCAATAACAATACTATTATATCAATATTCTCCCTATACTGTCTATAATTCTCTATAATTTTAATAAATATGATACACAAGACTTCATACAGTATAAACTTCAAATTTATTCCTACAATTACAGTTAAAGATTTAAGAATTAATCTGATGTTATAATCTAGTTATTAATCTGCTCCTCAAAATTAACTTTTAAGGAGTGACCCAAAACTTAAGTAGAGATATAATTAATATAATATATAAGAATTTTTTCTAAAATATCAATTTATTCATTATGATTTTTAAAACATAATGTGTCAATCTTGGACCGGATTACTAAAATCCTGTTTATATCCCAAATTTATATAGAGTGATATCTGTAATATTGTTCAATACTAGGTATCTACCACAACAACTTTTCCCAAATAGATATATAAATCTGATAAATACTCACCAACTTTGCCAGGGCTGAATTGTTTTTTAATAATAAATAAAATAAAAACATAGACACGGGTCTTATATGCAAAACTGATCATTTTGCATAAGACACCCAGGTTGTTCTTAAAACCTATAACTGATCTCTCAAGAAAAACTGGCTAATTTTCAAAGAGAATCAATTATTCAAGCCCTTGGCATTTATTCAGCTTCAACCAGAATTCCTTACAAACTTTAAACCCTATTTAATATAAGAAAAAAGGGGGAGCAGATCAGAATATCTCTCCCAAAGATTTAAACACGACTTTTTTACAATTTAAAAATTTTTTGATTCCCAATATTAGTCCAAGCAATCACCCCATTCAATTCAAGTCCCTAGCCCCACATCTTAGCTAGGAAGAGAAGGGTCTGTTTCTGTTTTTTCCACAGAAAAATCTTCAAAACTGCTGTGGACAAGAAAAACAAAACTGCTGTAACAGAAGAAAGACTTCCCTAGCAGCAGCCTAATTTCTCATCATCAAAAGGGAATCTACTGATCCAGGATTCTCCAAGCTACACATCAAATATCCTTACTACTAATCTAAAAGGACAAATCAATAGACTGCAATTGGAATTGCATCAGCGGTTGCAGGACATCCAATGCCTGTCTGAACAGGAAATATTTAAAACCCTCCTGGACAATTTCAACGGACTTCACCCTAAAATTTAATTTAATAATTTTAATCTGAAATTATGGGTCTTCATAGCCACTGGTTGTTTACTAATTATGTTTATAATCTGTATGTTTTGATACATTTGTAATTTATTCTCCCAAGGTTGTAAAAGGGACCAGAAAGTAGAAAACTTTATCAAATTAATCCAGCTTCTAAATTCTCTTAAGAAAAACAAGGGGAGATATAAAAATTCTTTTCACACGCATGAAAAAGCATAGCCCAGAAAAATCACGCGTGTCTGAGCTCAGCTCTGCGTGAAGAAAAATCACTCCCGTGTGGGCTGGCATAATCCATGCCTGTGGAAAAGGATTTCTTAAGAAAAGAGGGGGAGATGTGGCAGTGATTTCAACACACGTGTTCTGGAATTTACACGTTTTGAGCACAGCTCCGTGTGATTCCCGTGTGAGCAAGTGTGGATCATGTCTGTGGAATGGGAATTCTCTAATAGGAATTTGGCAAAGATGTATCTTAAAAAATTCTGGCTTTCTGTGCCCTGCATATTACCTTAACCTGGTCCTGCCTGCCACCGGACCTGAATTTACATCCTGATGCCCTGCTAATGAGTAATCTTACCCCTGTTCTGCTTAATCCCATGAATAATCAATCCAATGTAAATGTGTGCTAATGCCCCTAGTAAAAACCCCGGCTGGGCAAGCCACGGGGCTTTTCCTGAGATGGGAGGAATCAGCCACGTGGCCCTGGTCTCTCTTTCCCCGCGTGTCTCGGTATGAGAGTCATACACGCATCAGGTAGCGTTCACCCACGGGTATCAGCAGGTACGATTACCCCCACGACAGAGAACTAGTCAGTGGTGGCAGTAGACACTATTGAATGAGCACGATTACTGTGTGGCCATCACATTCAAAATGACTGAGAGTAGAGCAATGAATTAGCATTAAGCTTGAACATCCTTACTCAGAAATTATTTGGATGATTGAGAAGGCCAAGGCTATGGGCAAGTGGTGATCAGCAGCTTCATCATGACAGTGTGCCTCCTCATGCATCACGTCGTGTACAGAGTTTTTTTTTTTTTTTTTTGCAACATATCAAATAACCCAGGTGACTCAGCCCCGCTATAGCCTAGATTTGGAACCTTGTGACTTCTGGCTTTTCCCCAAACTATAATCACCTTTGGAAGGGATGAGATTTCAGACCATCAATGAGATTCAGGAAGATACAATGGGACAGCTGATGGTGATTGGGAAAACTATGTGAAGTTCCATGGTGCTTACTTTGAAGGGGACTGAGGCAGCATTGTCCTATGTGCAATATTTCTTGAATCTTGTGTCTTCTTCAATAAATGTCTCTATTTTTCGTATTATGTGGCTCGATAACATCTGGAAAGAACTCGTATATATTCTTTTCAAGTGCACATGGAATATTTTCTAGGACAGACTACATGTTAAGACACAAAACAAGTTTCAGTAAATTTAAGAATAGTGAAGTTAAATCTATCATCTTTTCTGACAACAATGTTATAAAACTTGAAATCAATTAAAAAAATATCCGAAAAACACACAAACACATGGAGGCTAAATAACATGTTCCTAAACAATGAATGGGTTAAAAATAAAATCAGGGAAAAAATCAGAGGATACCTTGATACAAGTGAAACTGAAAACACAGCAATCCAGAGGAACTACCATCTGCCACTGATTTGCCAAAATGACTAATAGAAAGGGAAAGAGAAGAGATAATGGCTATATGTTCTCTAGGCCTTTAGAAAACAAAGAGATGTTCCTTTAGCCACACACATGTGTTTCTATAAGAAACGTGATATTTTAGTCATCAAGGGAATGGACACTGTTTCAAAAGGAATGGCTGATTAATGTTAACTTGACAAAATTGGAAGATTCTACTATGTCCCTCAGCATGCGGTTGACATTGGTGTGAACATACAAGTTAAGTGCAAGGTTTTTGCCAAGAGAATTAATATATGTGTTGAGCTTATGAAGCACTCTAAGAGCTGAGGTAGCTTCCTTAACATGTGAAGGAAATTAATCAGAAGAAAGAAGCCAAACTGAAAGGTACCTCAGTTCAACAGAAATGCCAGCCTGCTCCATTCAGAAAACCATACACTATAAGGAACAATGGCAAGGAGTCCGACCTGCTGGAACCATTTCCTTATCAATTCATGGCATTATAACTCTTTTAAAACTATGAATTGTTAAAAAAATGTTCTTCTTAATTGAATAAAAGTGTGGATTCCCCTCAAACACCCCAAATTCGAGGAAACCTTTGGTCCCAAATTATATGTTGATGTCTCTAGTATTTAAATTTAGTGTTTTTCATGCTGAAAGCTGTGAGGTGGATTATTTTGCAACAAGAAACTACTCTATTGGTTAGAAAATGACATTTATTGCATTATAGTTAAGCTTAAGGAAAGTTGATTTCTCATAATTACACCATAAATAGCTATATTTAAAGGACCAGAAACTTACATTTGAAGACAGCTTCATAAAAATAGATTGCTTAAACTGCAATGTTCTTTGTGAGTTCCATACAAGATCTGAGTTGCTTCCACCTTTCATGATATGTGATTCATAAAATAATAATAATAAATTGGAGAAAAAATCCCACAACAACTCAAAATCTATGAGACATCAAACACAGTCCTGAGAGGGAAATTCATAGCAATACAGGCTTACCTCAAGAAGCAAGAAAACTCTACAATAAGGAATCTAATCTTGGAGGGATAACCGACTAAAGGTGAGAGCTGTGAATGCCAGTATACCTGTTGGAAGAGAGAACCAACCAACAAGGGAATCACCAATAGATAATACAGAAGAAGGTGAAGGATTGAGTGGAAGCCAAACTAACCTCCACCCAGGACCAATCAGGAATTACAACTAAACAGTGGAGAAATTACCCAGAACAAACAACTGAAGGGTTGTGAGAGAGAAGCCTTAAAACCTTGGACAGACAGAAGAACCAGCTTCAACACAACCTGTCCACACCTGCACAACAGAATATAAGAGGTGGTGGATGGAGTGACCCTCAGTTAATCACCTGGAGGAAAGGACTGACCAAAGAAAGATCCAAAAACAATCAAAACCTAAAGACGAACTGAGAGCCAACATAACCGGCAATCCAAGACCAGCAAGCACAGGAGATCAAGGAAACTGCACAACTGAATCTCGCAGGTCTCCTACCAGAGAAGTTCACACCATAAACCCAGGGGGTCAGAAAAGATCAACTGAAGAAGCAGAGGCAGACTTTCGCCAAGATGGAGGCGTAGGTAGACGCACTGCGCTGCTGCTCACAACCAGAGAGTTTAAACAACGAGTTCAATAGCAAAAAATAAACAGCCAGAACGGACAGAATCAAACTGAGGAGAAGTCTGACACCCAGGAAGTTGGAGAGGACGTACATCCAGGCCAGTAAGCGGGGCAGAACTGGGCAGAGAAGCGGAGAGAGAGGCAGTTTGCCCAGAAGGACTCACACTGTGAGCACCTAGGCAAAGCACGACCCTGAGAAACAAGTGAAGCCCACAGCCAGCATAACCGGAGAGGCCAGTGGGAACCAGCAGGTCCAAGACCGGTGGAAAAGGCAGTAAGGAACTAGGGAGCGAAGGGTGATAGGGAGCGGCGGTGAATGGAGCAGGCACCATTGCTCCCTCCCAGGCCCTGCCCCGAGAGGAAACATCACAACAAAGTGACAGAGGTTACCAGGCACCAGCGAACAACTTAGAGGCCGACCCATTAAAGTAACAGGTGCGCCAATAGAAAAAGAATGAAAATGGCCAAAATGAAAGATCAGAACAAGTTACAACTAACGGACAAGGACATAGCCAACCTATCAGATGCTCAGTTTAAAACACTGGTAATCAGGATGCTCACAAAATTGGAAGAAAGGTTGATGCAAATAAATGAACAAATGAAAAATATGCTAAAGATAATGAGGGAAGATATACAGGGAACCAATAGGGAAAAGAAGGAAGCTGGGACTCAAACCAATAGGGTGGACCAGAAGGAAGAAACAAGAATTCAAAAAAATGAGGAGGGATGCAGTAACCTCCAAGACATTTCTAAATGACCCAACATCTGGATCATAGGGCTGCCAGGAGAAGAGAAACACCAAGAAATTGAACGTATATTTGAACAGATAATGAATGAGAATTTCCCAAATCTGGCAAAGGAAATAGACTTCCAGGAAGTCCAAGAAGCTCAGAGAACCCCAAAGAAGCAGGACCCAAAGAGAAACACACCAAGGCACATCATAATAACATTGCCCAAGATTAAAAATAGGGAGAGAATCCTACAATCAGCAAGAGAAAAGGAGACAGTTACCTACAAAGGAATTCCCATAAGACTGTCAGCGGATTTCTCAAAGGAGACCTTCCAAGCAAGAAGGGGCTGGAGAGAAGTATTTCAAATCATGAAAAGCAAGGACCTACAACCAAGAATACTCTATCCAGCAAAACCTTCATTTAGAATGGAAGGTCAGATAAAGTGCTTCTCAGATAAGGTCAAGTTCAAGGAGTACATCATCACGCAGCCTTTACTACATGAAATGTTAAAAGGATTTATATAAGGATTCATGAGAGAAGGCACCAAGGCCAGATCAGCTACCAGGGAACATGGATCTCACTGGGATAAGACAAGCAAAACCAGCCCACATAAGGAACAGTGTTCTTTAGGTCAGTCACAGCCAAGACGCTTGTGAGGCAAGCAAGCAAAATACAACCAGAGAAACAAAATATAACCAGAGACATTGACATTTAGAACAACCTGACAGTAACCAGAGTGGAGGGGGAGGGGATAATGGGGACAAGGGTATTCAGGAACTGCTATAAAGGACACATGGACAAAACCAAGGGGGAGGGTGGAAGCAAGGGAGGGAGGTGGGTTTGCCTGGGGTCAGGGATAGGGGGGTGGGGGGGTAAACGCAGACAACTGTAATTGAACAACAATAAAATAATTTAAAAAAAGAATCTAACATACACCTAAAGTAACTAAAAAAAGAACAACAAATGAAGCCCAAAGTGAGTAGAAGGAAGGAAATCATAAAGACAAGAGTGAAAATAAACAAAATAGAGCCTAAAGGAGCACTACAAAAGTTAAAAGAAACAAGAGCAAGTTATTTTAAAAAATAAACATGATTGATATACCATCAGCCCTGCTTATCAAGAAAAAAAAATAGAATAACCAAATAAATAGAATTAAAAGAGAAATAACAACTGACACTACAGAAATATCAAGGATTATAAGCAAATATTATAAACAAGTTGGACATTCTGGAAGAAAAGTTCACATTTTACAAACATACCACTTAAAAATCTAAATCAACAAGAAAAACATTCTTTTTTAAATTATTTTATTGTTGTTCAATTACAGTTGTCAGCATCCTCTCCCCTCCCCTCCCCCCACCCCCTCCACATTCACCTTTCTCCCCTGCCTCCATCCTCCCCATTGGTTCTGTACATGTGTTCTCTAGAGTGGTTCCTGAAAATCCTTCTCCCCATAGTCCCCTACCCGCTCCCCTCTGGCTATTGTTAGATTGTTCTTAATTTCAAAGTCTCTGGTTATGTTTTTCTTGCTTTTTTCTTTTGTTGATTATGTTCCACTTAAAGGTGAGATCATACGGTATTTTTTCCTCACTGCCTGGCATATTTCACTTACATAATGCTCTCCAGATCCACCCATGCTGTTGCAAAGGGTATAAGCTCCTTCTTTCTCTCTGCTGCATAGAATTCCATTGTGTAAATGTACCATAGTTTCTTGATCCACTCATTTGTTGATGGGCACATAGGTTGTTTCCAGCACTTGGCTATTGTAAATAGTACTGCTACAAACATTGGAGTGCATAGGTTCTTTTGGATTGATGTTTAATTGCTCTTAGGGTATAATCGCAGTAGTGGAATTGCTGGGTCAAAAGGTAGTTCCATTTTTAGTTTACTGTTAAAATTCCATACTGTTTTCCAGAGTGGCTTCACCAGTCTGCATTCCCACCAACAGTGCAGTAGGGTTCCCTTTTTTCCACATCCCTTCCAACAGTTATCTGTTGCTTTGTTTATGATGGCCATTATGACTGGTGTGAGGTGGTGTCACATTGTAGTTTTAATTTGCATCTCTCTGATGGCTAATGATGTTGAACATCTTTTGATATGTCTCTGGACCCTCTGTATGTCCTATTTGGAGAAGCGTCTGTTCAAGTCTTTTTCCCATTTTTCAATTTTTTTTGTCTTCCTGGAGTGGAGACATGGGAGTTCTTTATAGATTTTGGAGCTCAAACCCTTGTACAAGGTATCATTGGCAAATATGTTTTCCTATACGGTTGTTGATCTTTGTATTTTAATATTGTTTTCTTTAGCCCTGAAGAAGCTCTTTATTTTGATGAGGTCCCATTTGTTTATTATTTCCTTTACATCCCTTGCTCTAGGGGACATATCAGTGAAGATGTTGCTGCATGGAATGTCTCAGATTTTACACCAATGTTTTCCTCTAGAACTTTTATGATGTCATGACTTATATTTAAATCTTTTATCCACCTTAAATTTAATTTTGTGTATGGTGTAAGTTGGTGATCAAGTTTCATTTTTTTTGCATGTAGCTGTCCAGATTTCCCAATACCATTTGTTGAAGAGGCCATTTTATTCCATTTTATGCTTCTGACCCCTTTGTTGAAGATTAATTGCCCGTAGAGACTTGGGTTTATTTCCAAGTTCTCTATTCTGTTCCATTGGCCTATCTTTCTGCTTTTATGCCAGTGTCAGGCTGTTTTGATTACAGTGGCCTTGTAATACAGTTTGATATCAGATATTGTGATCTCACCTGCTTTACTCTTCTTTCTCAAAATTTCAGCAGATATTCAGGTCATTTATGATTCCATGTAAATTTTTGAAGTGTTTTTTTCTATATCTGTGAAATATCCTATTAGCTCTTTGATAGGGATTGCATTGGATCTATACATTGCTTTGGGTAGTATGGACATTTTGATGATGTTGATTCTTCTGATCCATGAGCATGGTGTATATTTCTATTTGTTTGTGTCTTCCATGATTTCTTTTTTAAGTGTTATGTAGTTTTCTGAGTACAGGTCTTTTACCTCCTTGGTTAGGTTTATTCCAAGGTATTTTATTTTTCTTGCTGCTATATCAAATGAAACTTTTTTCCTGATTTCTGCTTCTGCTGTTTTACTGTTGGTATACAAAAATGCCTTTGATTTCTGAATATTGACTTTGTATCATGCTGCTTTGCCAAATTCAATTATTAGGTCGAGTAGTTTTTTTGTGGAGTCTATAGGATTTTCTATGTACACTATAATGCCATCTGCAAACAATGACAATATTGTTTCCTCCTTTCCAATTTGGATGCCTTTTATTTCCCTTTCTTGTCTGATTGCTGTGGCTAAAGCTTCCAGTACTATGCTAAAAGGAAGTGGTGATAGTGGACAACATTGTCTTGTTCCTGATCTTAGTGGGAAAGATTTTAGTTTTTTGCCCATTGAGTATGATGTTGACTGTAGGTCTCTCATATATGGCCTTTATCATGTTGAGGAATGCTCCATCCATTCCCACTTTGCTGAGTGTTTTTATCATAAATGGGTGCTGTACCTTATCAAATGCTTTTTCTGCATCTATTGATATGATCATGTGATTTTTGTCTTAGCTTTTGTTTATGTGATGTATTACGTTTATTGTTTTGCGAATATTGTGCCATCCTTGCATCCCTGGGATGAATCCCACTTGTTCATGGTGTATGATCTTTTTAATGTATTGCTGGATGTGGTTTGACAATATTTTGTTGAGGATTTTAGCTTCTATGTTCATCAGTGATATTGGCCTGAAGTTTTCTTTCTTTTTTGTGTCTTTATCTGGTTTTGGGATTAGGGTGATGGTGAATCCATTATTTTGGATTCTTTGAAATTGTCTGTGAAGGATAGGGGTTAGTTCTTCCTTAAATGCTTTGTAGAATTCTCCTGTGAGACCATCTGGTCCAGGGCTTTTGTGTGTCGGGAGTTTTTTTTATTACTGCTTCAATTCCATCTGCTGTTATGGGTCGGTTCAGGCTTTCTGATTCTTCTTCATTGAGTTTTGTAAGATTATATTTTTCTATAAATTTGTCCATTTCGCCTAGGTTTTCAAATTTCTTGGCATACAGTTCTTCATAGTAGTGGCTTACAATCCTTTGTATTTCTGCGGTGTCAATTGTAATATCTACTCTTTCATTTCTGATTGTGTTCATTTGGTTCCTCTCTCTTTTTTTCTTTATGAGCCAGCCTACTTAAAGGCTTGTCGATTTTGTTCATCTTTTGAAAGAACTAGCTCCTGGATTCATTGATCCTTAGAATTGTCCTTTTAGACTCTATATCATTTAATTCTGCTCTGTTCTTGGTTTTTTCCTTCGTTCTTCTTGTTCTATGCTGTCTTTGTTTTTGTTCCTCGAGTTCTTGTAGGTGTAGGGTTAGGTTGTGTGTTTGAAATGTTTCTATCTTTCTTAGGTAGGCCTGTATCACTATGAACTTCCCTCTCAGGACTGCCTTCACTGTGTCACATAAGTTTTGGGTTGTTGTCAGTTCATTTTCATTTGTTTGGAGAAACATTTTGATTTCTTCTCTAATCTCATTCTGGACCCATTTGTTGTTCATTAGCATGCTATTCAATTTCCATGATTTTGAGTGTTTGGGTTTTTTTTTTCCTTGGGGTTGGTTTCTAATTTCAGGCCCTTGTGGTCAGAGAAAATACTTGATATGATTTCAATTTTCTTGAATTTGCTGAGGCTTGTTTTGTGTTCTATCATATGGTATATCTTTGAAAATGTTCCATGTGCATTTGAAAAGAATGTTTACTTAAATCTTTGGGGTGAAAGGCTCTATATATATCAGTTAAGTCCATTTCATCTACGGCCTTGTTTAATGCTAGAATATCTTTGTTGATATTTTGTTTGAAAGATCTGTCCATTTTGGACAGTGGGGTGTTAAAATCCCCTACTATAATTGTGTTGCTGTCAATATCTTTCTTGAAGTCCTCCAAGATGTTCCTTATGTATTTGGGTGCTCCTATGTTGGGTGCATATATATTTACAATGTTTATGTATTCTTAGTGGAGTCTTCCCTTGAGTATTATGAAATGTCCTTCTGGGTCTCTCTTTATGACCCTTTTTTTGAAGTCTATTTTGTCTGATATCAGTATTGCTACGCCAGCTCTTTTTTCCTGTCCATTTGCTTGGAAAATTTGTTTTCAGCCCTTCACTTTCAATCTGTGTAGGTCTTTTGTACTGAGGTGGGTCTCTTGTAGGCAGCATATGTGTGGGTCATGCTTTCTTATCCATTCAGCTATTCTATGTCTTTTGATTGGAGTATTTAATCCATTTACTTTTAAGGTTATTATTGATAGGTACTTATTTATTACCATTTTTTGTACCTGTGTTCCTCTCTCTTTCTCTTTTCCTTCCTTTCCTTAAATCATTCCCTTTAGCATCTCTTGCAGGGCTGGTTTGGTGGAGGTGTATTCTTGTATACTTCTCTTGTCTGGGAAGCTCCTTATTTGGCCATCTATCTTGATCGAGAGCCTTGCTAGGTACAGTAACCTTGGTTGCAGGCCTCTAGTTCTCACTATTTGGAATATTTCTTACCATTCTCTTCTGGCTTGGAGCATTTCCATGGAGAAGTCAGCTGCTAGCCTTATCGGGGCTCCCTTGTATGTTACTTCCTGTTTCTGCCTCACTGCCTTTAAGATTCTCTCTTTGTCTTGGAGAAAAACATTCTGAAGAGACTGAATACAACCAATGAAACTGAAACAGCAATAGAAAAAAAAACCTCCCAACAAACTAACGTTTTTGACCTTATCGATTCGCAGATGGATATTTACAAACAATTAAGGAAGAATTACACCATCCTTCTTTTTAAAACTATATTCTGTTTATTATCCTGTTACACTTGTCCCAATTTTTCTCCCTTCTATCGCCATCCACCGCACAGCCCCCCACTTTCCAGAATTCCCCTCCTTAGTTCATGTCCATGGGTTGTTTATATAACTTATTTGGCTTCTGTATTTCACATATGATTCTTAATCTCTCCCTATTTTATGCCTACCCGTTATGCTTCTTATTCCCTCTACCTTATCCCCCATTGATAACCCTCCATGTGTTCTCCATTTCTGTGATTCTGTTCTTGTTCCAGTTGTTTGCTTAATTTTTTTTTGTTATTTTGGTTCAATCATTGATAGTTATGTGTTTCTTGTCATTTTATTGCTCATAGTTTTTGATCTCCTATTTCTTAGATAATTGCCTTTAACATTTCATATAATAATGGCTTTGTGATTATGAAATCCTTTAACTTTAGTTGGGATGTACTTCATCTGTCCTCCCATTCTAAATGATAGCTTTGCTGGGTAGAGTAATCTTAGATGCATGTCCTTGCTTTTCATGACTTTGAATACTTCTTTCCAGACCTTTCTTGCTTGTAAGGTTTCTTTGGAGAAATCAGCTGATCATGTTATTGGCACTCCTTTGTAAGTAACTGTTTCCTTTCCTGTTATTGTTTTTAAGATTACCTCCTTATCTTTAATCTTGGGTAACTTAATTATGATGTGCCTTGGTGTGTTCCTCCTTGAGTCCAATTTCTTTGGGACTCTCTGGCTTCATGGACTTCCTGGAAGTCTCTTTCATTCACTAGATTTGGGGAGTTCTTCATTATTTGTTCAAATAAGTCTTCAATTTCTTGCTCTTCCTCTTCTTCTGGCAGCGCTATGGTTTGGATGTTGTAGCATTTAATATTGTCCCAGAGGTTCTGAAGCCTCTCCTTATTTTTTTGAATTCTTGTTTTTTCATTCTGTTCTGGTTGGGTATTTATTTCCTCCTTTTGTTCCAAATCATTTATTTGAATCCTAGTTTCCTTCCCTTCACTGTTGGTTCCCTGTATATTTTGCTTTATTTCACTTTGTGTAGATTTCATTTCTTCCTTCATTTTGTGACTGAGCTCAATCAATTCTGTGAGCATCCTGATTACTAGTGTTTTGAACTTTGCATCAGATGGGCTATCTCCTCATTGGTTAGCTCTTTTTCTGGAGTTTTAATCTGTTCTTTCATCTGGGCCATATTTCTTTTTCTTGGTTATCCTGTTATGTTGTAAGGGGGCAGAGCCTTATGTATTCACCAGGGTGGGACAACTCTCTTGGCTGCATTTTGGCACTGCCTGTGGGGGCGGGGTCTAATAGGGAATGATGCCACTTGCTCACTCCACTGTAGCCCCACTTTCCAAATAACTCTCCTGTGAGACTGGGAGTTTCTCCCACCTTCACAATATTCACAGTGTTTTACCAGTAGAGGTTATGAGTCTTTAGTTTCCCAGTTAGCCAGCCTTTCTGAGCCCATGTGGTCCACTGCCTTGTGGTGGGTCCTCTCTGTTCTCCCAGCTACCTGTCTCTTCCCCCTGCTACCTGTCTGGATGAATGTTTATTTAACTCCTTGATTATTGGAGTACCATGCAATTTGCTATTCTGGCAGTTCTGGTTGTTTATAGTCTTTAAATTCATTGTTATTCCTCTTTTGGTTGTGCAAGGGAGCAGAGAATTTCTACTTATGCCTCCATCTGGGTTGGAACCCCACCCATCCTTCTTAAAGCAATCTACAAAATTCAAAAGGAGGAAACAATCTCAAACTGATTTTATGAGACCAGCATTATCCTAATTCCAAAATCATACAAAGACACTACAAAAAATGTAAGCCAATATCCCTGCTGAACATAGATGCAAACACTTTTTTTTTAAATATTAGCAAACATAACTTAGCAATACATTTAAATTCATACTCCATAATCAAATAGGTTTTATTACTGGGATGCAAGGTTGGCACAGTAAGCACAAATTGATAAACATTTTTAACCATATAAACAAAATGAATGGTAAAAACCCCATGATAAAATCAAGAGATTCAGAAAAAGCATTTGAGGCTCCAGCTCAGGTGGCTTAGGGGATTGAGTGTCAGCCTATGAACCAAAGGGTCACCAGCTTGATTTCCAGTCAGGGCAAAGGCCTAGGTTGCAAGCCAGATCCCCAGTAGGGGGTGCATGAAACGCAACTACACATTGATTTCTCTCCCTCTTTCTCCCTCCCTCCCCCCTCTCTAAAAATATATAAATAAAATCATGTAAAAGGAAAAAGCATTTGATAAAATCTAATACCCATTTAAAATAAAAATGTTCAACAAACTGGGAATAGAGGAAACATACCTCAACACAATATATATCAGGGGTGTCAACCTCATTTTCACTGGGGGCCACATCAGCCTTGTGGTTACCTTCAAAGGGACTTAATTTTAGGACTTACGTAATTTTAGGACTTATAAATGTAATTACTCTTTAACAGTTAAGCGAGAGCTCAGTGCTGCTGCCAGGTAGAAACAATGTGCCAGGATGGATAAAACAGAGTGGAGAGATGGATTTGGCCCATGGGCCTTGTGTTTGCCCCCTGTGCCATATATGATAATCCCACAGCTAACATCATACTAAAAGGGCAAAAACTACAAGTGTGCAAGTATTGCCTTTAAGATCAGAAAGAAAACAGAGATGTCTGCTTTCACCTGTTATTCAACATAGTTTTGGAATTCCTAACCACAGCAATCAGACAAAAAGAAGAAATAAAAAGAATCCAAATGGGAAAGGAAGAGGTAAAAGAGTCATTATTTCCAGATGACATGGTACAGTATATACAGAACCCTAAAGGTACCAGCAAAAATTTCTAGAAGTGATAAATAAATTCAGTAAAGTAGCAGAATACAAAGTAATTATTCAAAAATTTGATTTTTATACAGCAATAATGAACTATCAGACAGGGACATTAAGAAAACAATCCCATATATAATTTCATCAAAACACAAATTAAGTATCTAAGAATAAATTTAACCAAGGAGATAAAAGACTTGTACTAAGAAAGTTATAAGACACTGAAGAAATAAACTGAAGAATATACAAATAAATAGAAGCATATACCATGGTCATGGATAGGAAGACTTAACATCATTAAAATTTTTATAATACTCAAAGTAATGTACAGATTCAACACAATTCCTATTGAAATATCAATGATCTATTTCACATAACAAGAACAAATAATCCAAAAATGTATATGAAACCAAAAAAGAGCCTGAATAACCACAGAAGTCTTTAGAAAGAAGAGCAAAGTGGGAGAAATTATACTACCTGATATCAAACTATATTACATGGCCATAGTAATCAAAATAGCACCGTTCTGTCATAAAAAGACCATATATATACATATATATCACTGGAATAGAATGCCCATAAATAAATCCATATCTAAATGGTCAATTAATATTTGACAAAAGATGTAAAAACATATAATAGGGTAAAGACAGCGAATTCAATCAGTGGTGTTGGAAAAAGTGGACGAATACATACAAAAAATTTCACTAGACCACATTTTCACACCATATAGAAGAATAATTTTAAAGTCAATTGAAGATTTAAATATAAGCCATGAAACCATGAAAATCCTAGATGAGAACATAGGCAGTAAAAATCACAGATATTTCTCTTAGTAATATTTTAAGTGATATATCCTCTTGGGAAAAGGAAACAAAAGAAAAAATAAACACATGGCATTATACCAAACTGAAAGGTTTTTGCAAAGCAAAGGAAACCATCATCAGAATGAAAAGACAACCCACTGAGTGGGAGAACATATTTTCCAATGATACCTCTGATAAAAGGTTAATACCCAAAATATATAAGAACTCATACAGCTGAACTCCAAGAAACTGTACAATCCAATTATAAATGAGCAAAGAAGCCCTGGCTGGTGTGGTTCAGTGGATTGAACCAAAGGGTCGCTGGTTCAATTCCCAGTCTGGGCAGGACTGGTTTGCAGGTCAGGTCCCCAGTAGGAGGTGTGCAACTGGCAACCGCACATTGATATTTATCTCCCTCTCTTTCTCCCTCACTTCCCTCTGTCTAAAAATAAAATAAAATATTTTTTAAATGGGGAGGAGATGGGGGAAGGGAAGGGGAGGGGAGAGGATGCAGATGACTGTAATTGAACAACAATAAAATAATTTTAAAAAAAATTTAAAAATGGGCAAAGGACCATAACAGACACTTCTCCAATGAGGATATATAGAGGGACAATAGACACAAGAAAAAATGCTCAACATCACTAATCATCAGAAAATGGAATGAGTTTTGATGGTTGCCAGATGGAAAGGAGGTTTAGGGGAATGAATGAAGAGGTGAGTGGATTAAGAAGTACACATAGGTAGTTACAGAATAGCCATGGGGATGTAAAGTACAGTATAGGAAATGGAGTAGCCAGACAATGTATACATGTGATCCATGAACATGTACCCCTATGTTCTTTGCAGCATTATTTACATTAGCCAAGATATTGAAGCAACCCAAGTACCACTCAACAGACGAGTAGACAAAAAAGTCATTGTACATATATGTAGTAGAATATTACTTGGCCAAAAAATAACAAAATCTTAACATTTACAAAAGCATGGATGCACCTACAAGGTATTAAGTGAAATAAGACAGAGGAAGACAAATACCATATGATTTAAATTATATGTAGAATATAATGAACAAAATAAATAAACAAATCAGAAACAAACATAAATGCAGAAAGAAGGAGCTTATACCCTTTGCAACAGCATGGATGGAACTGGAGAGCATTATTCTAAGTGAAGTAAGCCAGGCGGTGAGGGACAAATACCATATGGTCTCACCTTTAACTGGAACATAATCAACAAAAGAAAAAAGCAAGCAAAACATAACCAGAGACATTGAAATTAAGAACAATCTAACAATATCCAGAGGGAAGGGGGAGGGGACAATGGGGAGAAGGATTTTCAGGAACCACTATAGAGGACACATGGACAGAACCAAGGGGGAGGAGGGAGGCAGGGAAAGGAGGTGGGGTTGGAGGTGGTGGGGGAGGGGATGGGAGAGGATGCAGACAACTGTAATTGAACAACAATAAAGTAATTATAAAAAAGAAAACAGACAGCTTTCAAAATGGAGCAGGTTTGAGAGGCTTGGTGAAAAAATTATGGGATTTAGGAAAAAAACTCATAAATACAGACAACAGTATGTTGCTTACTAGAAGAAAGTGGGGTTGGGTAGGTAGAAGAAGGTAAAGAAGGATAAGTAGTGACAGAAAGAGGCTTGACTTTGGATAATAAGCACATAATACAATATACAGATGATGTATTATAGGTTGTACACTTAAAATCTATATGATTTTATTAACCAATGTCACCCTATAAATTCAATAACAATTTTAAAAACTAAAATTTATCTTTAAAAATTAACTTTATTGAGATATAACTTATGTAAAATAAATAGAATCCATTTAAATGACATGAAGAGACTTTTAAAATAGTGTGTTTTTTTAGGTCATTGTAGATTCACATACAATTATAATAATACAGCGATATTTCATGTACCCTTTACCCAGTTTCCCACAGTTTTAAAACTATAGACAACATCAAACCAGAGTATTAACACTGATATGGTCAAGATACAGAATACTTTCCTCACCACAGTGATACCTATGTTAGGGGAAGAAAAGGTAGGAGACAACTGTGGCTATAAAAGGGCAATAGAATGGACTTTGTGTTGATAGAACTGTTCTGTATCTTGACTGTATCAATGTCAGTATTCTGGTTGTGATACTGTATGCTACCACAAAGAATTACCACTGGAGGAAATAGTGTAAAATGTACAGTAATACCCAAGTCAGATCATACATTTCTTCTGCATAATGACATCCTCTCCAAATAAAATCTGAAATTCAAATAGTCTACAAGACCTTAACTTTATGACTTCCCTTTTTCCTATTCATCATCGTAATCAACTATAACAACTCTGACCTCCTTGCTCCTTGAACATACCAGGTATGTTCTCACCTCCATGTCTTTCCACTTGCTATTTCCTCTTTCTGTAATGTTCTTTGTTGAAACAGACAAATAGCTTTCTCCCTCACCTTTTTCAAATATTTGCTCAAATACTAACTTAGAGAGATGTACCCTGACTACCTTACTTAAAATTTCAACCAACTATTCTATTACTCCTCCCCTTTAGCTTGCCTTATTTTTTAAAATAATATTTACTCTTCTAAAAATTCTTTATAATTTACTTATTAATTTTTTATTTGGTGTCTCATTCTGCTAGAAAATGAGCTCCACAAGGAAAAATACTTTTCTTTGTTCCCTGCTATGTCACCAGCATCTAGAAGAGAGCCTCACACATATTAGATACTCAGGAAAAGTTCATGAACGTTGAATCATGCTTCACCTGGACTGTTCTGAAGGCTGTTCTTACCTTCAATATGTGTCACATACTAAATTAATCCATTCTCAACATTGTTATTTTAGAGCCACTGCACAGATTCAGGTGATTGCTATTGCTGATTGATATTCTCTGCTTATAAGTGCTAGTTGTTGCTGCCACCATTTGGGAAAAATTTGTACAAGGTCGACTTTCACGGATCTCTTGTCTGTTCAAATGCTACTGGTGATCTTTGTAACCTAATACCACAACTTAAAGCTTTCCTGAGCCATTATCTATATCATCACAGTGCATTTTCAATATAATCATTTATTATAATTATCTCTTGGTCTTAAGCTTCTTGGAACTAGATGGAAATGACTTTTTCTTACATCTTTGTGCTGGTTTAGAAATTCCTAACAGTAAATATACAAGGGAATTTTGTGCTATAAAACATTTATTTTTATATTCAGATTTTTTTTCTTCTAAGATACAAAGGTACTTCTTGGGAGTGGGGTCAATCAAAGTGGGTTCAATCATTTTGGACTGAATATGCTTTAATGTTTTTGGAATGCCACATACTGTACTAATACATAACTGTTCTCTAACTTCAGTCTGTTATATGGTTGACTCATGTTGCTAGATTCTATATTCTCCCATGTTGGATTTATTTGCAAGTCCCTGCAGTCTCTTATATCATGCTTTCCCCATACTGTTTGTCAGATGTGCCTCTATGCAGATCACATAAGCCTTTAGTAGGTAAATTCAAGTTTTTTCCTAGGAGATGAATTGCTTTTAATAAGGGCCTTTGTCAAGGATGGCGCCACTGAGGTCTAGTCAACACAGACTCAGTCTCCTCCACCTATCTTTCAGATGTGTCTAGGAAAGAATTTATATGACAAAGCGAAAGTAGGTTTAGTTTCATGAACTGAAGATGCTTTTTTCTCAGGAAGATTGTATTCTGGCTGTATCAAAAAAAAATAAATAATCCCTGAATTACCCTTTCAGCTGAATCTGGGAAAATATCATTGGAAAAACGGCAACACAGATTTGAAGACTGGGTGTCCCTGTCAGAGAAAGCAGTTTTTTGGTATATTCAGTAGAGTCTAAGCCTAACTGCATTCCTGGCCTTTAAGTCTTCCTTTGAAAAATACTTTATTCTTATGATAGTTAGAATTAGGATCTATTGCCAGAACTAAAAAATATCAAAATTGCAGTTATTTAAATAATTAAAAAATGTATTTCTCTCATGTAAAAGTCTGGAATTTCACATTTCAGGTGTGATATGGCAGCTCTGATCAATGATATTCTCAAGGACTTAAGCTCCTATAGTTCACTCTCTACTTTGCTGAGAGTGGCCCTCATCATTAGGTTGAAAGTATCAACTGCATTCCAAGAAGCACAACAGAAGAAAGATTGAAGAAAAAGGACAAAGTCCAAACTTCAGTACTTTTATAAAGACACATATTGGAAGCTATCACATGACATTTCTACTTCTATCTCATTGGCCAGAACTTACTCCCATGTCACAAGTAGTGAGGATTGGAAATTACTCCATATTCTTGGCAGCTTCATTTCTAGCTAAAAATACTGATACTTGGCTGATTGAATCTAAGAGCTTGTGTCAGACTTGAGAGGAATAAATGTTAAGAGTAGTCTCTGCTACCACCCTTCTCAATTAAGCTAACTTTCAGTTACATATATGTGTAGTACAATCAGCATCTATGCATATGTTTGTGCACACATGTTTGTGTATTAGTGGTGGCCTTTATGAGAGAGATGGTATGAGTTGAGATCATGATAACAGCATGGATTTCATTCTGCTTAATTTTGTTGTGAACCTAAAACTTCTCTAAAACCTAAAGAATACTAAAAATAGAAAAAAACCCATAAACTTGAGTCATCAGACCTTAGATTTAAACCCCAGTTTTTCACCTCTTTGAACTGTAATTTTCCATCTGTGAATCAGAAATAACACCAACTTTAGGGGTTACTCTAATTTTAATAACAATTGCATGAATTAATTAAGCACATTATTTAACACATAGTAAGCTCATTAAAGAGGCCTTTATTATTATTTTATTATTATATATGCACACATGATTAGTCACATACAAGCTTACCCATATATCCATATGGAAGCTGTTCAAAGAATAGTTTCAAAATTGTTGTAGTACTGTGTATCAATTTTCAAAGAGATAGTATGGCTTTCTGGAAAGGCACTAAAGTCAGGAGATCTGAGTTTTAAATGAGCTAAAATTGGGCAATTAATTTACTGTTTTTCCTCCTTCCTCCCCCCCTCTTCCCCTCCTTCCCTCTCCCTTTCTTTCTTTGTATTGTGGTATCAAAGATTATGAGCTGTAATGGGAACACATTAGTGAAAGTATAAAGTACTTCGTCCTTACTATGCCTGGTCTCTACATAGTACATGTTAGTAGCACCCACTTCACTCATTCATGATAACAAAATTGTTTCCAGATAGTGTCAAATATCTCCTTAGGGGGAAATTTCACCCCAGTTATGAACTCCTACTCAAACGATATAATATTGAAAAATAAACGATAAAGTTATTACTTTAGAATGTGAAAGATTTAATACAAATTGTATTAAATTTGACATGACCCTGAGGCATTTTTCCTTTCTAGTCTCCTGGTGTGTAAAATTATGTAAGTCAGTAATAACAGATTGATGGTGGAATGACAAATAAAAGTAGGAAATCAAAATTTTAAGTAAAAATTTATTCTATAATCTGAAATTGTTGTAAATTTTATAAGACTGAAATTATTTTTAAAAATCTGCTCTAAAGTAAATAATGAAATTGAGTATAAGTTATATATATCTCACCCCTAAGCCTTCTAAATGACTTCATCCAGTCATTTAACATCACAGCTTCTTAATATTCATTTTGAGCAAGGGAGTGGAAGTTTTTATGGAAAATAGGCCTGAATTTTTGTCATTCTTTTTTTTTAAAGATTTTATTTATTTATTTTTAGAGAGAGAAGGGAGGGAGACAGAGAGGGAGAGAAACAGCAATGTATGGTTGCCTCTCACATGGCCCTCATAGGGGACCCGGCCCGCAACCCAGGCATATGCCCTGACTGGGAATCGAACCGGGATCGTCTGGTTCCCAGCCCGCGCTCAATCCACTGAGACGCACCAGCCAGGGCTTTTTTTTTTTTTTTTTTTTTTTTTTTTTGAATTTTTGT
Organism: Micronycteris hirsuta; assembly: GCA_004026765.1. Taxonomy (NCBI): domain Eukaryota; kingdom Metazoa; phylum Chordata; class Mammalia; order Chiroptera; family Phyllostomidae; genus Micronycteris; species Micronycteris hirsuta. Next base: position 2,352 of record PVJI01015354.1, on the reverse strand, counting down.
CATTCTTGAAGTACTCCAAAAACATCCTCATATCTATTTTCATAAAATAACTGATTGCATGCTTCATATTTGTCATTCTTGAGCCTATAGCTCCACTTAGTGGCTAGTATGTTTCATAGGAAAATCAAGTTTAAGAGTAGTTTTCTTCCTATATCTAGTAGGAAATAGAGAAAATCTTCCAATTTTATTACAACACTCATTTAAAATAATCAAGTGCAGAAGAATTATAATCGAAATATTAAAAAGTTGTAGTTTAATCTAATCTCAGGGAAAAATCAGCCCTGGCTGGTGTGGCTCAGTGGATTGAGTGCCAGCCTGTGAATGAGAGGGTCACTGGTTTGATTCCCAGCAAGGGCACATTCCTGGGTTGCAGGCCAGGTCCCCAATAAGGGGTGAGTGAGAGGCAACTACACATTGATGTTTCTCACTCTCTCTTTCTCCTTCTCTTCCCCTCTCTCTAAAAATAAATAAATAAAATCTTTAAAAAAATCAACCCTCCACCTTTGATAGGAATTGCATGAGAGGCCGAAGCTCAAGTGTCCAGGTGAGGGGACTCCTTTTCTCCAAAATCAGCAATTAGACCAAGGAAGAGGAGTCAAGGGAAAGGAAACAGCTGGTAATAGGATAAAATAGCTTTGCAGTGAGAAAGATGGTGACAACCAGACAGGCCATACAAAGTTTATTAATATATGTATTTTTGAGGGAATAGTTTTTTAACTAAAGTAATACTGTATTTATTTAGATAATATTATTTAAATAGTTTAAATATTTTATTATTAAGGTAATAGAGGGACATTGCAAAAAAATCCCAAAATTATATAGAATAAATAGAATGATATATAGTCTTATCTCTATATACATAATTACTTTTAACATTTTGGGGTGTGTGAGTGTGTGGTTTTTAAAAAAGATTTTATTTTTTTCTAGAGAGAGGGGAAGGGAGGGAGAAAGAGAGGGAGAGTAACATCAATGTGTAGTTGCCTCTTGTGCACCCCCTATTGAGGACCTGGCCTGCAACCCAGGTCTGTGCCCTGCCTGGGAGTCGAAACTTTGGTTTGCAGGCTGGTACTAAATCCACTGAGCCACCCAGCCAGGGCTGTTTTTTTCCTGTGCATAAGCTCAGAGCGAAAATACTTTTTCACTCTGAAACAAAAACAATAGTTAAAGTTAAATAAAGATTAATTTTAATTACAATTAAGGAATACACATCTATTACTTATTTGGTGATTTTTTTTCCTCAGGGGAAAGCATGAACACAGTCCCCCACTACCACAAATTATACAGTTGAATTTCCCACATTTGGGGAAATTGCCGGTGTCAGCACATCTGGAGTGCAATTGGATAAGCCTCGCCCTGAGAAAACCACCTTCATGATTATGGTATCTCCCCTGCAAGGTAAATATGATTTATTTAGAAATGAAAAATACATGAGCATGAATAAAAATTCTAAGAGTACAAAAAAATAGAAAGTGAGAAACAGAAATTTCATGTACTCAAACACTATTTTTCTTTTCTCAGAGGCAATATCTATTAATGTTAAAGTTATGTAATATCCTAGATAGTATAAATATGCTTTATATTTTTGATGGGATATTTTCTATTGTATGGATTTACCATAATTTTTTAAACCAATAGTTTACTGATGAAAATTCAGTGATTAAATACAAACAATCCTCCAACAAACATCCTTGGGAATATACCTGTGTACATATGTTAGTATATATTTGATATATATATTTCTAGAAATATAAATGCTGAATCAAAGGAAATGTGTGTTCTGAGAGCTATTGTCAAATTGCCTTGCAAAGAGATTGCAATGGTAGCACATACAAGTAACATATTATCAAAATCTTTAACCTCTGGAGAAAGATGGCGGCGGAGAAGGGAGAAGCGTGATCGCTATTCTCCGGCCCACTGGCGGGATATCGGGCCCATTTTCTGAGGAGCAGAGCGATCACCCAGTTGTATTCCAGAGTAGAGAAGATTGGAAACCAGGACTGCGCATAAAACTGAAAGATCAACCGAGGCTGGTGTTCCCAGAAGGAAGAATTGGAGTCTTAATTGAAAGGCAAACCCAACTTTTGAGCTCCTGGATTGGGCGCGCACCCAGTGGAGCTAATTGGGGGCGGACGGAGTAGGTACCCGACCGGGCACCCAGGCCTGCGGCTTGCAAGCTCCGATTCCAGAGACAAAAGCGAACGGCGAATGCAGGGGCGCGAAGCTCACACCTGGAAGGCCTGAGACACAACCCAGTCCTGCGGTGCTGAGTCCCTCCGTGCGGGAGAAACAGAGGAGTTACTGAGCCCCACTGACAGGAGACACAGACCCCATAAACCCTGACTCAGGGTGGCA